>WYDF02311584.1:0-14938 GCA_009867245.2 Adranes taylori
TACATACATGTATAATAATCCAGAAAAAATTTCAATCAAAAGTATTAAGTAGGAAAAGCGGTAGAACTTCGCGCGATGAACACGTATGAACACGCGATGAACAATGTAGGAACACGGGAGTTTTTTCTTTCGCGAAATGAAGTTCGCGGGCTCAGCTAGCATGCAATAAATGTCTTTCTAGTTTTTGGCGACCAACCTGCAGTTTGTAGTAAACATTGCAAGTCGTATTCAGTGTCCATAAACAGCATTTCGTCGTTCACGCGGCCGAATTTTGAAAGCTGTTTTCCCATCCAACATCTATGATTTATTCTGCACACATTATACTGCCCTAGATAAAGGTTATAAGGTTAAAAGCCTCACACTCAAATTGATCTGCATGTCTTCTGTTCTAAGTGTTCTGTCCTAATTATGGTTTTATTCCGTGCATTGAATTGTATAATTTGTCTTGTTTGAATGTAATTTCGTTATGCTTGAATTCATCACACGTAAGGTTTCTAATATATTTTTTTATCAGCAATAGGAGCAGGAAGCAATACCCATTATTCAGAATTGGAAATGGATATTTATAAAGTCGCAAATATTTATATTGATCATTGGGCAGGCGCAAATGTTGAATTAAAAGGACTTCAAGATAGTGGAATAAAATTTCAAGGAGAAATTGGGCAAGTAATCAATGGACAAATCAATATCTCTTCAGATTCAAAGATTATAACGGTATTTCAAAGTTTAGGTACATATTTCACTTTGATACAATAAATGATAAGTACGTATATAACGCTTCCGCATTGAGACGTAGCCGGTGAGCCTGATAACGAATAGATCAATGTAAGAGAAAGTATTTGAGTTTCTTGCTGCATCTCGATTCGTAAACTATACTTATTCATATTATACAAGTCAAGTATATCGCAACAGCACGCCACTTGCGTCAGTTAAATGAATTAAAACTTTACTTGACAAGCGTCTAAAGATGGCTAATTCGCATTTCAAATCCCTCTGGTGGCAACCAGTAAAACTTGTTTCTCGCAGTAGTCTCTGGTATGGAGCATTGTTTGGCTTGTATTTATTTTATTTCTTTATAAAAATAGGATTTCGGTAATAAAATATGTTTATTATCTAATACGATGAAAAACAAAAAATCTTCACTGTAGCCCTACTGTAGCACTAAAGGTGGTATGTGAGTTTTGAAATGGCGTACTAACGAACTTTCTCTTCTTGTTGAGAAAATAATTTATAAGAACTTTATGTTTCATACATATTCCATCAATAATCAACCCTGGTGTATAAAACCTGATGAATACTTTCTGTTTAAACCGTTGTGTCTTAAATTCGTTGCGGAAAAATCTTCGAAATCTTGCAAATTATTTCTAAACCAATAATGTTCAAAATATATTATTCAATTTATAATAGGAAGTAAATATATCACAAGAAAATATCTAAATCTAACCTGATACAATATTGCTGATATATGTTTTCACTTACCCAGCAAGTTTGCAGGAACATTTAAATATTTGCATAAAAAGTTTATTATAGTCTACATTAATTTCGCTGTTTATTTTGCGAAGTTCCGACGTTATACCAGTCGTCTGCAGACATGTAAAAAAGTGACTGATTAACGGACTCGTTCTTTCCGCACATTAATGGCTTTGCCTACAATATTTAAAACAAATTGTATATATAAGCAAAGACTATATATAGTCGATATATATATAGTCTTTGATATAAGGTTAACTATCTTAGCTTCTACAACATTTCTGTAGGAAGGAGATTATAAACATCTAAAATATTCTCTGAGAGATAATAAAATAACATATTTTCCATACGTTGTGTTTTCCAAACAAACTGAAACATACGTTGTAAACCACTTAGCTGCTTGCCATATTGCGCGAAATAAGTTCAGGAATTTGATTCTAGCGGGTGGTGCTAGTAGGCACTAGTAGGTGTTGAATCGCGAATAGTCCAGCTAATCAGAGTAAAAATACCAGCGTCCCAAACTGCATGCGTCAATTTAAATTTATTGCCTTTTCTAATTTACTATCAGCTTTTTCAGTCCTGAGGTTAATATTTTATTGAAAATATATTTTATTAATTGTATTTATCGCTGAATCATAATCGCTGAAGCAAATTTTAAAAGCAATAACTTAACTAGACTCTTAACAATTCAACATAATATTGTTAATAAAAGAATAAACACAATTATCGGCCATGAGGATTGCGGAAAAAGCCCTACAGAATAAAATTCTATAGGGCTAATAAAATTCTATAGAATAAAAAGCTATTAAATTTAGATATAACAGCTGGCATCCAAAACCGAGAACATAACATATCACATAGAAAGTGGACTGAAAAAGCGGAAGGAATATGTATATCGAAAAACTATTTCATGATGGACAAACTCGTAAAACACGAGAAAGTAATCTTTATTATCCAGACATTTATTCAGTGGTCAGAGTCGTGTACTGAGACGTCGTCATGTGCTTCATAGATTTGTGAAAATGTTTGGAACAGCATGATAAGACTAAGATAAAAAAAACTGAAACATCAATTCAAACTAAACTTCAACTTATTCTTGAAGGGCTAGTCTTAACTGGATGCTAACGGGGCAAATGTATGTAAAAGAAACAGTACAGGATATTATGGTAAAAAGATGATTATTTAGAAGTGTATACTACCACTGCTAGTTTTCAATGTTTGTTGTGAAGAAATATTTCGAGAAACACATTACAAGGGTTAGAGGATCAATGGAAGGAAAAATAAATAGAATAATTCTGAATAATCTGCGGTGCGCAGATGATTTTGTACTACTTGTGTCAGATAATATCGAGAGACATCAGGTGTTTTTATTGCGTGCTGGTCGACGAATGATGCAGTGATTAGAACAGTCAACGATGGTAGTAGTTTTCAGAGTGGCAGACAAAAATTTAAAATAACCTCCACAACCGCCAACATTCGTCAAACGGGTCCTGTTTTAAAAAGTTTCATAGAAAGTAACCCAACTGCCGTAGGTAGAACCCTCTTCTGTTATCACTATGTAAAAACATTTCTTACGCGTTTTATAATTAATATTTAATTCTGCTTGAAATGTATAGGTTCTATTAATTAATCTAATTTTTTTAGGTATGGCACTCGAGGATTGCACTATGGCTAGAATGATTTATGAATTATATAAAAAAACAAGTATATAATGCTCTAGAACGCTTCTATAAACAATAAACTATATTACGAACGCTTCTATAAACTACCTGAAATTGATTTTATTTTCTTCAATCCTTAAATATTCGTATATGTGTATTATTCAATTGTATATAAAATTTAATTTTAATTACCTAAATTTTATAATTAGAATAAATTTTGTCGAACGTTAGAATAAATTTTATCTGTCTGTTGCAAACGAATAAACAATTTTTGAAGTCTTTTTTAGTGCACTTTGGTGCAGTGGAAACAAAAAAAAATGTACAATTATTTTAAAGACCTGGAATGCTGATGATAGTCTGATATATTTTGGCTGATTTAAGTAAATATATTCAAAATACATGAGTTCCAATACGCGTTACAGAAAATTCATAAACTTTTGTAGAGGTCTTTGCGAATAGCTCAACGTTTTATGAAGTCAATCAATCACTTTTGGCTAACATGCAAATGAAATACTTGTACATTACATCCAAAGTCCTACCACTAGAATTGATTTACTTGCAAATAATATATTGCAAATTTTCTTAATTACATGTTCTATAATGGGGTTCCGGATACCGACAATCTTATATATTACAAATCTCTACGTTTTATAAACGGCGTATTGGATAATTTTAGTATAATTGTTTATGAAGCAGAACCTGTTCTGATCGGGACATCTTCGAATATATGGTATTTTGGAATACCATATATTCGAAGGATAAAAATCCAAAACCAAAACTTGTAGAAGAAGCAGTATTTCAGTGCATTTACAGAGTTGTTTTCATATTTATGTTTAGTTTCATTTCTTAAAATCGGAACTTTCATTTTTATGTGAAAACGTGTTTCATAAAATAATTTTTTAGAACAATTTTTATATATTCGAAATGAATTTGGAGTTAACGGTTTGCGCAAGCGCCGTGCTCTAGATTTTCTTTTCGAAATCGAATAATAATTATTACAGGATGCACAAACGCAAATATTTATATTGATCATTGGGCATGCGCAAATGTTGAATTAAAAGGATTTCAAAACAGTGGAATAAAATGTAAAAGAGAAATTGGGCAAATCAATATCTCTTCATATTCAAATATTGATCATATTCAAATAATAAATTGAACGGTACAGAGGTTTCTAAAATAAATTAATCTAAAAAATTAATTTAGATAAATAATAGAATCTTTCATAGTGCCAATACGGTACGAAAGCTTCAAATAAACTAATTAATCTAAACAGTTAATTTAAAATAGATAGTTCTTCCAAAGTGTCAATCGATATAAAAGCTACTATAATTAAATTAACTTACAAATTGCTAATTAAAATTGATTAAAAGAAAACATAAGAATTAATTTTAACAAACTGCTTCCAAGAGAAACGGAAGTTCTTAACATAACTTAATTGTAATTAATCTAAAACTATTACGGACGTATTTTAAACAAATAACATCAGATACTTCATGTACTAAAAGTAGGAAGGTTTCTAACATAAATAAATTAAAAGAGAAAAAAATTATTTAATAATATATTGTTACGGATATTTACGACCTACGTAACACAAAGAATAGTTCTTCAAGTACCAGAAAACGGTACGAGAAGCTATTAATTCGGTAAAGTTCAAAGGAACACACTTTTTAAACGAATAGAATTAATAAAAACATAATATTAATTCAATTAAAAAAAAACTGGGCTTTCGAGTATCGAACGATACGAGTTCCTGAAAATAATTAATTGAAATAAAACTAATTAAAACAAAGCGTGCAAAGAATTGCTGAACGAATAAAATAAGTTGCCTAATAAATAAATATTCGATTAAAATAAATTCTTATTCATTCGGTAGATAAGGAAATAATTAGGATTCTTAAATCAAAGATAAGAATAATCCGTAGTAATCCAATTTAGCGAATTTAAATCAGAATAATAAAATAAATCGGGTGCAAAAAAGAGAAAATGTTTATGAAGATATATGACGAAGATTTCTGTAAAAAATACGAGAAATGGAAAGAAGAGTAGAAATAGAGATCAGTGAAACATGGACAGAGCAAAGATTGGACCAAATGAAAACAGCCTGTAAAAAGTTCATGGATCTAGCTGAGATCCTGAAGAGAAAGATCGCAGCTAGCCAAGAGAAGAGGGAATGGATTACGGAAATTATCAGAATTAAACACGCCTTAGAAGAAGTAGAAGCCAGATCCAAGGGTGAGCTGAGGATCGCTAAGAGTATCTATGCGGTATCATTGTTTTCAGAAATTAAGATCCACGCCAGCACGGGAAGACGTCAAATCCGAACCATGGGAAGACGTCAAGTTCGAAAAACAATGGCAAGTCGGCCAAGAAGTGAGTATCAAAGAAAATAATCCAGGGAGGGAGCAGCAGCCAATCGGGACCATAATGAGCATCTTCAAGAAGTCCAAAGGTGCCATGAAAGCAGCCGTTGTTGAAATCAAGGGTTGAAAATCAAGGATGATTAACGTCCGCCGCTTACCAGCAGCTTCAAATAAGGTTGGAGCGTAGCAAGAACAACGGCGTCACTAGTAAAAGCGAACGAAGAAGGAATGGCAAGCAACAACAATCAGATGAGACGAACAAGAGTCGATGAAGCCGCCGACAACAACACACTTCTTGGTTCAACGTGGCAGTAAGTTCAAGTAGAACAGGGAGAAAGTAGAAGGAACAACATTGTAAACCAGAAGCGAGCAAGGACGGATAGAAACCAAACAGTCGCAACAAGTTAGACGTATATTCAGCCAGCAGCCATCCAATGCTTCTTCAATCACTTTGCTACTCATTACATCCATCTTGTCCTCCCACTTCTCTAATTATACTAATACCGACCTTTTTATATTCGCACCATTCTCTCTTCCAATTCTGTGTATCTCTTTAATGTTTATTGTTGTATGCACTTTTCCACACCTCATTTCTTAATCCTTCCACTCCTACTACATCTTCATTTACCCCATATATCAGTATATTAAGCTTTTTCTTTCTCTGTTGTCTCCTGAGCTCTGCTTTCTCCATTTCTCTCAACCTGCCTACGATTTCCATTCTCTTTTCCATATTGTTTCTTTATCTTCCAATTCTTTTTTCATTCTCTCATTGTCTTTTCTTATCTCTTTAAATTCTGCTTTTATTTCTTTTAGCTCCTTCAGTTCTCCTTTTATCTCGTTTAATTCTTGTAATATTTCCCGCTGTAAATTCACACCTTCTAGGACCTCGTTCATATCCATTCTTTTTCTCTTTAAATGTACCCCTAATTTATTCATGCTATCCGAGCTCCCTGCTCTTGATCCCCCAGATCATATTCTATTTGATCTGATTACAAATTCGTCCATTTTATAATTGTTTTATTAATTTCTTTCAATTTACTTACCCAAATTGTAACTTGTGTATCACCTTTAATATATTCCAACTCACTTGAACAACATTGTTTACGTTTTAACTACGTGTCTATATGTATTATTTAGACACGTCTATTCAAATATCGGTTTTTTTTTATTACTTAAATAAACTGCTATTAGCACGCTTAGCTTTTGTGCACGCTTTATGCGTATAAATTCTTGCTTATCAACCCATTCTCACTCATGAACTCTTTTTTTTTCCAGTATTATATCAAGCACAACAGTCACTTATCCAGCAGGTTGATTTTCACACGAAACTTCTTCTTTCTATCCTCAGTATTGATAAAAAGTGCGTACCTATTTACATGCTGTCTACGAAATCACGTGAAAACCCAATTTAAGAGTAAATAACATTATTGTGATATTATACCACGGCTACTGAAGAGAATGGAGTATAAGTTGATTCTTTCATAGTAAAATCATAATTTAAGATGTTATTTTCTGTACGTAATGAAGTGTATTTGTCCCACATACAATTCAGAACGCTGTACTGCGTTTGAAGAATATGAACTATATTGATTACAGCGATATTTAATTTTAGTTTTGAAATAATCACAATTGTAAGAAAGTTAGATTATTATAAAGTGGAAAATAGGTTGTAGTTGCTAATAATGCAAGGTAAATATTAAATTTTGAGTTTGTCTAATAACTACTTTGCATGTGAATAATTCAACGTCTTTGATGAAGTGATTGCTTGTTCATGTTCAAAACACACCTTCCTAAACCACTTCAAGCTTTTCCTAGAGGAATAGAGTATACCCCTAGTTGATAGATAACTTCTAGAGTTTATTGTAATCTATTATAACTCATGATGAGTTCAGTTTGCACATTATAAAAGAGCCTGTTATATCATTTCGATGTTTCGTAGTAAATATTTCTCTTATCTTTCCACTAATGTAAGGAGCGATATCTTCAGCTCTAAGTTATTTAAAATAATAGCAATAGCAACAATTTCTTTTTAAAAATATTTATACACAAATCTAGCTGATTTAAACGTATATTGTATCAATAAATTGAAAGAAACATATTGAAAATAGTTTTAAAGAGAATAATAAACAATACCTGTAAGAATATAACATGTGAATAATATTGTACATTTTATTATTGTAAACCTTTAAATCTTTTGTATTCTAATAAAATGTAAACGTAAAAATAAAACTTCAATGTCAAATATCAATTATGTTACAAATTGATTTATATAGTATAGTAACTCGCCAATAATCTGAACCGTTAAAATCTGAATCTCAAAGTAAAATTATAGTACACAAATGTGATTGAACTTAATGCGACCTGACTTATATGGCCAGAGAAAAGGGAGTAGCCAATCTCAACGCTGCGCCATTCACATGTTTGATGGACCGAAAAAGTTGTGCTAAACAGTTCTTAGTCGAAAACTTGTTCCTTTTCCCAACCTTTTGGTTCTAAAAATTTGATGGTAAGAAAAGAATTACTGAAAAACTATATATATATATATATATATATGTGTCTGTCTGTGCGTGTGTGTGTGAGCGTGTGTGTGAGAGAGAGAGAGTAAAGTAATTCTCCACAAAATTGTATTTATAGTGTACCATTCCATAAGCTAAATGACTCTCCCGTATCGTTTCTCAAAATGTGTTTAAAAAAACTGATTAGGTCCAGGTTCAATTTTGTCCTCTGTCATAATTTATTTCAATGTATCCGGACATATTTAAGCACACCTGTCGTTTTGGAAATTATTCAAGCGATTTTGCACACATCTACGCTTACATTTCATGAGAAGTGAAGTGTAATCATACGTTGTTCTTTAATCCAAAGAACTGTTGAAGGGAAACATTTAATAAAAAATTTTTTAATTAAAGTTCCTAAGCATATTTGTTATTATTATTGAAGGTGAATTACTTGCGGGAAGTTTATTTTATGATTGCATAGAGTAAGCTGGATTTTATTTTGATTTGCCAATCACCTCCAAGTCTGGAACTAATTATCGTTTCTTTTAGTCCTTGTGTAGTTGATTAACACAGCTCGTTAGTTATAAGGTGAACTATATATGCAGCAAGTGTTTAGATAATCTTGTTGCTAGTTTTTGGGGATTAATTACCTGTCTTCAAGATAATTTCTCATGATTTTTAGAAGCGATTGATGATAGTTGCTTTGTGCAAGTTTATATAACAGATCCTCAGAACCATATACTATCAACAGCCTTATTAATATCAATAAAAAATGGAATTAATTTAATCACAATCTACGAAGTACAAATAAACATTTCATATGAATATTATGAGGGTGTATACTGTTAATAACTTTATCTTTGTGATGAGGGATTGCCAACAGCTTTGGCTTTCCTCAAAGCCATTAGTTTTACTCTAAGACTTAAAAAAACTCCTCGACACTCCCGCATATAATTTGTCCTCGTAACAACTGCATTAATACATACTCATAAATATCAAAAGCTATTGTAAAAATCTGAATAAATTTAAACAGCAATTAATTCAAATTATCGACGATTTACTGTATCTAAGCATTTGCTTCTTCGATGTTATTAGAATTGAAAAATGATAGGGTCTAATATGATATCCATATTTACATTTGTATATTCTACACAACTTTTACTAATTTCTTAATAATGTAGATATAAGTGAATCTCTCAGGTTATAATAACAATTTCTATTTACACAAATTTCAATATTATATTCTATAATGATGACTAAGTATCATGTAATACTTAAATACGTCTTGTAAAATATATTTTTAATACTTATTTATATAAGAATATACAGATCTCTTACAACTGCTTTTTACCACACTAATTTTCCGTATATTAAATATATTTCGTTTCTACTTAAAAACTAACATTTGTTAAATAAAACAGTCTTTTTTTTTAACTTAGAATGTCACAACACCACAATTATTATAAGATTGAATTGTAGTAATTTTACATTGGAATTAAATTTACAGTTTCAGTAGTAAATTGTATAATATGAGTTGTATGTTTTGTAAATAACCAATATATTATTAAATAAAGAGTTCTAATCACAATTTAGTATTCGGAAATAAAATAGAAATGCCATAAACATAATTATAAATGCAAAGAAAACACTTTATACTTTCTTAGCATATTTTAAGCGTCTAAAGCGATGGCAAATGCTATTTATTCATTTCAATATAATTTTAAGAATAGTAATAACTTTCTTAAAAGAAACCTACGGAGGAGAAAATATTTCCATGATAAAAAATTACCAATGAATAATGTAACACAATCAGGTAGTAATAACTAATCAATCATAAAAATAAATACAATATCTCGTCGATTTTCAAGAGCTGTTACTACAAGTACTCCAATAATAGCAGTTTTATTCAATGTTCGCTCCAAACTAAAATAAATTATAATAAAATGGACTCAATGCCAGCCCCAAACGATTTTTCAGTTATGTGTGTTCGGGTTTAATTCCTATTAGAAATCCCTCTTAAAAAGTTTACGACTGTCTTATAATACAATAAGTATTCGATGAATTTGAGTATCAAGGGTCATACAAACGATATCAACAATATCCATCAAAGGATATTTCTTACTAGTCCTTGATATAATCAGATATCTATAGTCTTTCAAAACACACTCAAAATTTTCCATTTAAAGAAAATGAGGGTTTCAAAAACTAATTTAAAATATTATTACAAGAGTGACAAACCATACCAAATAGAAAAATTGAAATGTAATTTAATGTTCCTATTAACCTACCAACAGTAAATGTTCCAGCAGTAAACCAACCTTAAAATATGAATCATAAGTTTAACTTGAGCAAACAGAATAAGTAAAAAAAAAAAAACTGGTAGTAATCGGGACAAATAAAAACGCACGATATTTTAAAAGGAATAATGTCGTTTCGGGGATTGTAAGATTATAGCTACTATAATTAGCCACGGCTGCCTGAAGAAATGTTTGAAGACTGACTTAAAATTAGAGAAGAATGTGATAACGCAGATTTTAAATCTTCGATAAATACCCAGCATAATCTATTTCTAAAGCAAAACACTTATACAGAGACTAGTTAAAATGTATCAATTTTTTGAAGTAAAAGTTTGTCTGTAATGATTAATTATCATGAAAATTTAATTGAACTAAATATTATTGAACTAAGTATTTGTATATGGTGACCTTATTTTTCAAAATGTGGTGTATAATATGTTATACAAAATTATATTTATAAAGAGATAACTTGCATTTTCATTGTTATTTGCTAATACTGTCTAATTTGACAGTATTATTCTAATTTGAGTAACTTTTCAAAAAAACTCACAAATAGAAATGATTAATTGACTAATTTTATTGCCATAAATATGTCATTATACTATTTTGAAATATATTTTGAAAGTTTCTTTTTTTGTTCCAAACTAAACTCTTATTAATAAATAGACTATGGATTCTATAAAAACGAATTAATTGAAAAGCTACTAACGTACAAAATAAAAGCAAATTTGAGTCTACATTAATATTAAAATTATTTAAGATATCTTCACAGTTATTGCACAGTTAAATTAACACCTCCAGAAGAAACGAGAATTTAGGAGATACCTATTAAAAAAGGCCACCTTTTCTACCAAAGAGTAAAGAACTTAATGTGCCCAATGAACTAGTATGTTCTACATTTTCCGGTCGTTTTTTCGTTGAAACTGTTCCTAAATCGGGCCGCATTTGACCACCATTCGCAAGCGTTCGTCGCTGTTTGCGTGAATTCAACTGATCTAATCTTCGTTTCAAGGTATCGCTGCCTGGTTTACCAGGGACACCTAATGGTGCAGATTGTTTTGCTAGAAAGAAATAAAACCTAGAATCAATAATAGTTTATACATAAAAATATACTTCTTACACATTTTATGGCAGACAAACGAAAAACAGCGCTAAATCTGTTACAGAATTGCTCGTATCAAAGCAGGATCGTAATTTGTTTACTTTTTAACTACTATATTGCTGTTTATATTTTATTCTATTCATTTTGTAACATAAAATATGTTCGTGCACGAGATTTATACAAGGTTGGGTTCGCGATTTTAATTTACTAATAATATTTTGTAGCTAACTATAATGCAAAAAATTCTTAGGATGTTCTATACCTTTTTCAATTGACAAAATAGCAAGTAAAAATATTGAAATAAAGATAATGTGATTTGTGTTATTAATTTATCTTCTGATACGATTGGCTTTGTCGTCGGCTTCTCCAGAGTGTCGGTAAAATTAAATGGATGAATGTTTAACGCAGATGTTGATCCAGCCAGTGGACATGATGAAGATGTAAAAAATGTTGCAAAATGTATTATTGAAGATGCGATGAAATTGTATGACGTAGAAAATGAATTTGTGGTGTTGTCAGATTTATTCGCTGTCACCGAATTGGACAATCTTTGGTGATGGTTGTTGACTTCATGGCTTTCCCATTGACGAAGTAGTTAATCAAGGAAGGGTTATGAAATATTGATATGAATGAAAGAAATTAGAAGTGAGTGACGAGAGTACGAAAGATTCGACAGAAAATTACATGATGTCGTTTATACCTATCTATACCTGATTCGATGATTTTTGCTACTGACTAGGTGAATGTAATTTAATTTAAATAAAATAAGCGATTTTTGGGTCGATGGCGCTTACTAAGATGCCAAACAGACTTAAAAGTGCGAATTCCGCTCACTTTGAGAATAAGTTGTTCACTGAATAGAATTATTTCTGATTAAACTGTGCGATAGTCCTCACTCAAGAACTATCAGAATAACACGCAAAAGCGTCTGAGGTACAGCAGTTGAGCGGCTCCTTTTATGCGAATTTTCTAGGAAGAAGCTGCTTCTGGCGTATTGCCGAAGCCGGTGTCATTCGTCGGCGTCGGCCTCTAAATAACGTGGCTTGAAAGAAGTTTCTGCTAGAAAATTTTAGGTAGCCTTAAGATTTTCAACAATCGAAAATTTCTTCCTGATCCGTTAAGAAATTTAAGGATCAAAATTGCTCTATTTGTTGATGAAAGCATAAATGGTGGAACGTGTAAACGGTGGTAGTGGCATCTTAGAAGCATTGTATTGAAAATGCCTTCTAAAAATACGTTGAGCATCCAAACGGGTGCAAAGTGTAACGGTTTATTGAAAATAAGTAGTGGAAAAATCTGTTAATGCTTTTTCCAGTAAAAAAAAACTAGTAACAATAGAAAGCGTGCATACCAAAAATCGCCCGATACGAAAATATATTTTATCTGTAAAAATGCCCACATATATTTATAAGATAAAGGATGCTGCGAAGATCTTACAGCGTGTTTATCCCTTCAGAACTAAACACGTGATGAAATTTGCATGTGTATGTCTCAGTTTGAAGATATATTTTTCTCACATCTTGTTGAATTGATGAGGTATTAGGGGAATTGCTTACTGCAATTGTTAATTAATGATAATCCGGTATCAAATGGAACACCGTAAATGTATTCATACTTATTCGTATGATTATTCTGATACATTTATCGCATGATTAATTTATGTCGTTGATTAATCTAAGTTTCGAGTAGCACAAAAGAATATTCTTACTTAGATCACTTAACACGGATCAAAAGATAGCTTATTAAAAATAATCATAAAAATAGGTTTAAAATGTTAACTTGTTTGCGTCTGAAGTTGAACTTATTGCAACATCAATAAAAAAAAATTACCAGCGGCAAAAAAGATAATGTTTATTGCAAGTTAGACATTACAGGAAAAATATCAATACAGCTATTTTATGGATAATTAATAATATTTTAACAATTACCTTTAGTTTTTGCAGAGAATCGTTTTTCTTCACTGGGATGATTTATCTCAGAAATTGATGTCAGATTATCTGTACTACGACTAGGTAATAAACACGTTAGTTGTGCCATCGGACTTGTCAATGAAGATCTCGCATAAATACCACCAGACAAGGATAAAGCATTAGATGCACCCATTATGTCGTTAATTCCAAACCTGTCCAATTTATTTTCCAATAGCTAAAAAAGTATTAAACAGTGACATCTATTATAAATAGACAAAAAGAATTAGATTTCATTATTGTGATTATCGAGCTTGCTTTCTTATGCAGGCTTATTCTAATTTGTTTCAACCTATTTTGCATTGAAATTTCATGTCGTCATTATCTACTTTTTTATATATTGATTTTATTTCGATGGTTGGTGCTTATAGAAAGTTTTTTTTTGCTTTGTGTTTGTAGAACTGTAAGCTGTGGATTCGTACTACGTAATACGTGATTTCCTTCCCTTTTCAGTAGCATCCCTAACATTTTCCTCCACTTCTTGTCGCTTTATTTAATCAATAATTAATTGACCTAATAATAAAGCCATTTCCAATTTTTTATAACTTTTTAAATGATACGAAATGCACAAAAAAGCATGAGTTATGATGCTGACGCTTCCGAATCCTGCGAAATGCTGTAATGTATAGAATCAAATGACATAAAATACTCCAAAGGTATGAGCACTCATCTTATTCAAAGTTGAAATAATCGTTTCAACAAGATTTGATAATTGAAGTTCTTCAACTAGTTTAAAAGTAATGACGTCATACAGATTATAGTCAAATGTCAAAACTTCGATTCAATATGGTGATTTCGATCGAAGTTTGAATTAAAATAACCCAGATGATGGTGAATAATTTGATGTATATTATGTTTTTTTTTGCTTTTCAGATCAAATTTGGTAAATATATGGTTATATATCATTCGGAATTTACAGTTCTGCAATCGTTTAATGAAATAGTAGCCGGAAGTTATCGAACAAAACAAGACATTATTTTCTAGAAAACGTGTGACAACGTGTTATTTTTGTACATTATCTTATATGTTGAACCACCCAAACAGTCCATTTTACACGTAAGTAGCGTTTGTGTTAATTTGGTTTATTTGCATAATGTTAATGACCAAGTACGACTGAATTTCCTTATATCGTTTATAGCGATCTATCATTTCTCATTAAACATATGTTATACTATGCATTTGTTGTTGTATTAAAACCTGCTGCAACAAAAAGTTCATGAAGTTATAGTGTGATATGTTACACCTCTACTAATACCAACTTAAAAACGAAAACCATGAAAGTATATTTTTTTTGTTTGTGTTTATATTTTAATAAATTGCTAAATCAAAATGGAACAAAAGCGATTTGCAGTATATTTTGTTACTGTCTCCGTGAATTACACAGCATAGGTTTAAACTTCAAAGTTCAGAAATTATTTCTTTCCTAAAATTAAAATAATTTTTTTTGACTTCTTTTAACTCTTCAAAAATAAACACTAGTTTCAGTCAGAATATTATAACAGAATATAATGAAAGCATATTGTAACTATGCCACTTATTTTAAACTCTGAGTCACATGAACCTTTCCATGAACAAAATAATCT
>WYDF02311595.1:0-14937 GCA_009867245.2 Adranes taylori
GTCCGGTATGCCAGACTGAGTCGAAGGCCTGGGAAATGTCCAGGAAAACTGCCAGGGAACAGTGACTACTGTTTAGAGAACGGGTCACATCTGTTTGTAGCTTTAGAAGGGGGTCATGAGTAGAGCGAAATGCTCTAAATCCGAATTGATTGTCAGGTTATCTTGTTTGATTCTTGTTTGATTCTAGTACGAGAACGCTAGATTGAGTGGGTCCTTTTATACGCAATTATCTGAGAAGAGGACTTCTGGCGTGTCGCCGATGGCCACTGGCACTTATCGTGCCGGCTCGCGGGGCGTGGCTTGAAGGAAACTTCTGCTAAAAATCTTAGGTAGTGGTGGTAGTAGCTTTATGCGACCAAAATCTTGGGAACAATAGCATCGAAACGCCTTCTGCTAAAAATCGTAGCTTAAAAAACTAACAACCAATAAGAGAAGACTTCATCGGTCGAAAACAAAGGGTGGAAGCATAGCGGCTTATTGAAAATGGGTGGGTGAAATAAAGACCCACGCAGAATGAAGAACTATCAATTTTATGTCAAAATTACGTCAAGTAAAAGTACTGCACACATTGAACGCTGCCAACACCCATAGATATACATAGAAATACATGGTGTCTGGCGGAACGGTAATTTCCGTAGTAAAAGAGTACCATTAAATACATTAAATAGAGAATGATTAAAATATCATCCGTATTTATTATATTTATTAAATTATCTATGCATATGGCTGTAGACATCTGTCACTTGCATATAATTTACATTATTGACAGGAGTGAGGACGTAAAAAATAGAAAATTTGTTAACTTTGCCGACGCTAAGAACGTCGACGACGTTGTGGCCACTTATAGTGTTCAGTAATATACTAGAACCATAATAGGAACTTTACTTCGCATCTAGAGTACGTCAGGAGCGCATACATTCTGCGTTGATCTTAATTGTTTAAGTCATAAAAATCGTTCGGTAAAATTCATAATAATAGCTTTCGCAAAAATCAGATGCGGAAATATACTATCGATGTAATATGTACATACACATTTTTAAGATCAAAGTTTCTGAGTTGTCGGTATCTTCGCATAGCAAGCGGCATAAAAACACATAAGCCTTGACCTTTGTTAATTAGTCGTTATTAAATTGATATTTTGATTTGTTAAATTAATTTATGTTGGATTAATTAGTCTGTGATAATTTTTGGAACGTCTAAATAATCTATGGATGTAGCAAAAAGGAAATGTACTCAATACAATAAACGAATAATTATAACAGTTCTTTCCTCTGAAAAATTTTCAAAAAAAATCGCATTATTGTTGTACATATCTTTATATATAGAATAAAAGTTTGTCACGTATGTGATGTTTTTGACAGAGTCGCATAATTTCTCTTTAGGTGCTTTTTTCGTTGCGGAAATTAATAATTTATTAAGATTATACGCCATATTTTGTCCAGGGTAGCGTGAAACAACGAATCTACAAATTACAGCTATTATAGATTCTATTATAGAATTGAATCTTACTAAAGCAGGATCGTAATTATGCTACTAACTACCATACTGCTTTTATTTGATTCGTATTGTAACATTTAATGCTCTTGCATGAAATTCAAGGGTGAGTCAGAAAGTGGCTGATCTCTATTATTGTACACAATTTATATATAGGTAAACACAGATGTATACGTAATAACAAAGTAAAATAATGTTTATTGTTCCTATTATTTATAATACGCAGAATGACTCGACTCACGATTTTGAGTCGAGTCATTGAAAAATAAGTCATTTTGAAAAAAATTGAAAAATAAAAGACCGACGAACTAGATATGGTTTAATTCTATAAGAGTCGTTATTTGGTCCTGAGTACGGTTCTGGAGTGAAACTTCTCTTTTTTACGACAAGACATCGAGATTACGGTTGTCGGTGCTGGCCGAAGATGTTCAGACAGCCAATAAGTATAAACTTATAGATGTGAAAATACTAAATTAGCGATTTTTACGGAAGTAATTCCTCGAGTAATAACAACCTATTGCACCTGCAAGCAAAGTTAGTGGTTCTCGTGCCATACCGTAACATCGTATCTTTTCCCGAATGCACGCAGGTGTTCAATATTTGTTTTCTCGAATTAATCCCTTTCCTCTATATTGGTGTTAAACATCTACGTTTTTTTCTCGTTCATAAATTTTTTATTTAGCGAATTTATATAATATATCCGAATTGAATTAAACTAGATTAATATTATATTAGGGGATTACTTAATACATTAATTAATTGAATTAATTTACATGGGATATACTATCCGATGACGATTCCTCATTCGAGTATTACTTTTAGCGAACTCATATTTTCCGGAAGCCTCACAACGTGTCTAAAATCTATCAGTTTTTGACCCTCCGCTTCCTCTCTTCCAATCTATTGAATCATTCTGGTTTCTTGTTGATTCTTACCAGAGGTTGTTGATTTTTATCCGTCGCATCCATCCAGCATTCCAGTATTGTACTAGAATCGTTTCTGGTGTCCATCCATGTGACCCAATTATTTCTCAATTATTTCTGCATTCTTGGCATTCTAGTTCCCCCAAAAAATACTCGTATATCCATTTATATTCGTATACAGTCTGTTTGATTTAAACTGTCACAGATATCTCGGCTATTGTTAGAGACATGACAAAATTTATAGAGTAATAGTTATTTCTTTGCTATTTGCCACAGCAAAAAAAAAACAATTGAGCATAACCTAGATTAGATTTAACAAATACATTAAAATTTTTAAATAGAACGTGCCCATTTTTATTACGTATTTTAAAACTCCAAAAAATCCTTTTTACTATGATATGTCACATGTCATAGTTATTTACACAATGAAAACAATAAATCGATAATAAAATATCAAATGTATGCTCACGAGAATTGAAGACATCATTTTGACAAGGTAGGTTGTGAAACACTTGGTAGATATGTAGATATTATGAACTGAAATTTTAAACTAAAATTGACGTCATGAACAAAGTAATAATAGTATGAACCTATAAATTCAACTACTATTCTTACTTTGTTTATGTCGTTAATAAAAACATAAACAAAGTTATGTTATTACTAACATCAATATAAGCAAAGTTATAGTATGCAAATTAAGTTTAAAATTTCAGTTTGAATTTTTAAACTTAATTTACATATTAATACTCTGTTTATGTTGTTATTAACAACATTGTTATTAGCAACATAAACAAATTAATGCGCATTTGAATTGTATTTGAATATCTCTGTTCATAGTACTTTGCTTATGCTCTTAGTAATAACAACATAAACAAAGAATAGTATGTAAATTAAGGTTAAAATTTCAGTTTAAAATTTTTAAACGTAATTTACATATTATTACTTTGTCTATGTTGTTATTAACAACATAAACAAAGGAATGCGCAATTGAACAATATTTGAATATTTCTGTTCATATTATTACCTTGTTTCTGTCTTGTCAGTAACAACAAGATAAATAAAGTGATGTTGTTAACAACAACATAAACAAAATAGTAGTATGTAAATTAAGTTGAAAATTTATAAGCTTAATTTTTATATTTGTTTATGTTGTTATTTACAACATAAACAAAGTAATGCTCATTTGAATATTTGAATATCTCTGTTCATATTATTACTTTGTTTATGTTGTAAGTAAGAATAACATAAACAAAGTTATGTTGTTAATAACAACACATACAACGTAGTAGCATGTAAATTATAATTAAAAATTTTAAGCGTAATTTATATATTATTCCTTTGTGAATGTTGTTATTACAACATAAACAAAGTAATGCGCATTTGAATAGTATTTGAATATCTCAGCGCATATTATTACTTTGTTTATGTTGCTATTAGCAACATAACTTTAACCTAGATATTCAAATATTAAGCCAGATATTAAAATGCGCATTACTTTGTTTATGTTTTTAATAACTACATAAACAAAGTAATAACATGTAAATAAAGTTTTTTAACCGGAAATTTTATACTTAATTTACATACTATTACTTTGTTTATGTTTTTATTAACAACATAACCAGAGTAATGTGCATTTGAATTGTATTTAAATAACTGGATTCACATTATTACTTTGTTTATGTTATTATTAACAACAGAAACAAAGTATTTGAATTGTATTTAAATAACTGGGTTCATATTATGACTTTGTTTATGTTGTTATTGACAATATAAACCAAGAGATATACATAAATTAAGTTTAAAATTTCATTATTAAGTATTAATATTTAATTATAATAGTATTAATAGTTTAGGAAAATTTCAAATTAATGATGATAATAATGATAAAAAACTTAAAAATAAAATAATGGACAAGTGTTTTATATTATTCTACAAAGTACAGATAATAATACCTTCTAATACTTATTTAACTTATAGGACGCTCATTAATTTTCACGCCAAAAATCACAACACCGTAAAATTATTCTATATCCGGTATTTCAAATACCCTCTACGTTTTACGTAGCTACCTACCTATAGGAATTTATTAAATCGAAAAGAAAAGGGTGAAATACAAATGAAGAACAAGTGCAGTTTATAATTTATTTTAACGGTTTCTTTCTTGGTAAATAAATAAAACGATAATCGAGCGTCTCTAAAACTAAAAATCTGTTGATCGTCGTTTGCAAATAATGGTCACTGTTATGTTTGCATTACAAAGAAAAAAAGAATATTTTAGATAATTAAATATAATTATAAATTTACCACACGTGTTATGCAAATTATTTTGTTTGAAGTTAACCATTCCCACGCAGTAGAATACATAAATAATTAAAATCAGTTTGTTTTTAATATAACAAAAATCAAACTAATATTTTCACAGATGTCAATGTACAATGGTTTCCTGTATGAGTTTAACGAAGCTAACCCTGCAAGATGTTTAGGAATGGAATCACGATGCTTTGAGACCAGGACTTTGAACGTCATTAATGAATCCAAACCTTGAGTGTGCCATCTCTTTCCCATCGCAATGTTCACAAATTCGTTGGCGAAATTTGATTGGTTTCCCCATGTGTTTTCCTTTATCTCTCCTCGACATCTTCAGGTGAGGATTGAGCTATATGATCTTTAGCCGCGTGTGAGTTATAAATTTGAAAGAAAATAGTGTCACGTATAAATTTAAAACACACTCAACTCAACCGGGAATGGTAGCGCAAAAATTAATAATTTATTTAGGAGCTTCGTTTAAATTAATAGACAACTTATGGGAGTTTTAATAAATTCATACACTTATAAAATTTACAATGAAACAATGATTCATAGAACCTTGCTTGATTAAAACCAAAGTTTGATCTTAATAAAGCAAGTACGACCCCATGAAATAATAAAATATAATCATAATTGTTAGTCAGTCATAAGCAACCCAAAGAAAATGATCTTTAGTTATCGCAGTGAACGTTTATAACAATTACATAAAAAAAATCAAAGATCAGTCAAGTAGTGTTATTAATTAAAAATGTATTCTTCGTTTTGTTTATAATTGTTCGTTTTTCTATAAGTAGCTAATAATCCTTATGGGCCCAGGTGTATTGGAGAAAATGGGAAAGGCACTGAGTATTTGGATTGAAGATTGTTTTACAAAAATACTCCATTGGGCGGTGATGTCACTACAAAAAAGGCTTTCAAAATTTGCAAACACTAGAAAGTTGAGAATCTCCTGTAAACCCAGACTTTTTGGAAAGTAAGGATTGGTTTAACATTATTTTAAAAAAAAACGTTTTGCAATTCATGGCGTAAGAATTCAAGGAGAACCCGCATCGGCTGATCATGAACCTGTCAAAACTAATTTAGAAAAAATTCAAAGGATAATTGAAGAGGAAGGATATACACCACATCAAGTGTTTAATGCCGATGATACTGGGCTTTTGTGGAAAAATCCTCAAGAGAACCTTTGTATGAAAACAAGAAAAAAATGCTCCCGGTTTTAAGGCATCTAAAGATCGTACAGGCAGCAATGCATCGGGGCAGGTAATGACAAAGATCGTATAACGTTACTTTTGTGCAGCAATGGGTGGGAGAGGGGGAGGGGGGAGATAATGAGACAGCTCATACTAATTTAGAGATCCTTAAATCCCTGTGCGCCTAAAGACATAAATAAAAACATTTTACTAGTACATTGTAGAACAAACGCAAAAGCTTGGTTAATAGGAAATTTATATAGTCTGGGGTTTCAATTGTTTTATGCCGGAGGTTGAAAATTATTTAAAGCAAATGAAAATGAATTTCTACGTGCTATTTTTAATAGATAACGCTCCAGGTCACCCACAGATTTTAAGTCATTTCAACCTCAAAGTTGAGTTTTTACTGCCGAATATTACCTCGTTTATCCAACCATTAGATCAAGGTATTATTTATACCTTTAAAACGTACTACATAAGACGATGATCAGTTCTATAGATTTTAGACACAATTGATTCAAAATCAATTGATGTAATGAAAGCTTGGAAGGAATTTTCAATTAAAACTAGTATCGAATTCATTTGTTTTCGGTAAAAGAACTAAAAAAAATCAACCCTAAATGCATGTTGGAAGAAGATATGGCCATCATCAGTAGAAAGCTTGCTTAATCCCGCCCCCGGCCCCAACCTCCCCAGAAAATGGGATTGAAGGAATATTTTAACTATTCGATTCTGAGGACGACAGCTTTGATGAAAATTGTGAAGTTACTAATTTTACTCTAAAAAGGATACAGGAAGGACTTACCTTAGCAAAAAATCTTGAATCATTTTTCTTGACTAACGTCCCTTGTGCTGAAAGAAGCCGAAAGTTCAAAAGAGAGCTGAAAAATTCCATTCAATGAGATTTGTTACGAACGTGTAAGGATCAGCAAATTGACTAATAGCGCAGCCTTTTTAAAGAGGGCAGAAGATGCAAAAAATCCCAACAAGGAAATGGGTTCTCTTTCGACCGAAAACAAGAACGCTTTATCCTCATTGTGTTGACCACTGAAGAAGAAGAAATTTTATAAAATCAGCTTAAATTAAATATTTTGTTTTAATAAGTTCTCGGAACGCATCCTTACATTTTGTATTGGCTCTTAATATAACACTGTTACACACAACACGGTACTTTCTAAGAACTTATCTACAGTGTTATTGGAGGGTTACCTGCCTATTTTATTGTAACTAATGTATATTTTTGTTTCAGAATCATACAGATGCTGGAAACTATGAAGATAGTGTTGGCTACAATAATCAAGTAAGTGTAAATTTTCATTTGACATATTAAGTTATTACAACGACAAGCCTTATTTTTCATAAAAAAATTCAATACAGCTCTAAAAGTTTACAAGTGTTTCGTAAATTTTGAAATCTCCAAATTTAAAAACATGTGTGCTGTTGCACTTTTTTTCTTTTCTTGTTCCCTCCATCAGTAATAAAGTCTAAGTTCAAATTAACAATTAAAGGACGTTACTATCAAGACAAGAAAGGTATTTAAAATGATATCAAATAAAGTAAATATTACTATTTAATCATAATAATTAGAATATGCGTAATTAGAAGTTTTGTGTTTAAAATGTCAGTTCCCACTATTGCTTCAATCCCAACGTTTCAAAGCAATGCGCTTTTTCCCACAATAAAGCACAAAATCCGGTTATAGTAATTATAAACTCACTTAACCATAAAGCGACGAAAACAAGAAATGCTATCCGCATTTAAAATATATATGATACTCGTTTTGATAGAATTTTGTTATAAGGTTTCATTGAAAAGAATCTTCTTATGTATTAGTTTATTTAAGCCCATAATGCTATATTTTGGTCTATACTTGTTTCAGAATTTTATACGTACGTTTGGTATGTTTTTAAAATAAAGCGTCGTGATAATTGCATACCACAATTTTGCGAAATTTTTATTCTGATAAGATTTCCTATTGTCAAACTTCTAATGTATTGATCACATAAAACATGTGAAATCACATTTCACATAAAACAATAGAAAAGCATCTCAAATTGTATTGATGTGTGATGTAAATTGTGATTTGTGATGTAAATTTTGCTATGTACTGAATGTAATGCATTGATCACATGAAATTTGTAAAATCTCATTTCACATAAAATAACACAAAAGCATCACAAATTTTGTAATGTATTGATTTGTACTGTAAATTGTTATTTGTAATGTAAATTTTATAATGAATAGAATGTATTGTTCACATAATCACAAAATGGTATCACACAAATAAGTATTAATCACATGAAATATGTCAAATCACATTTCACATAAATTAATACCAAATCATCTCAAATTTTATTGTATTGATTTGTGATGTAAATTGTGACTTGTAATCTCAATTTTGTGTTGTATTGAATGTAATGTATTGTGTTTTCACATAAAATATGTGAAATTATATTCTACATTAAATAATACAAATGCATTTCAAATTCAGTAATGTATTGATTTGTGATGTAAAATGCGATTTTTGATGTAAATTTTGTGATGTATTGAATGTAATGGATTGATCACATAAAATATATTAAATCACATTTCACATTATAAAATACAAAAGCATCTGAAATCTTGTAAAGTATTGATTTGTAATGTAAATTTTGTCAGGTATTGAATGTAATGTATTGATCACATAAATTTTGTATAAACAAATTTCACATACAAAATACAAAAGCATCAGAAATGTTGTAAAGAATTGATTTCTGATGTAAATTGTGATTTGTGATGTAAATTTTGTGTTAATTTTGTGATGTATTGAATGCAAAGAATTGATCACATAAAATATGACATGTAATCACATTTCACATAAAATAATATAAAAGCATCTCAAATTTTGTATTGTATTGAATTGTGATGTATTGACCACATAATATATGTGTAATCACATTTCACATAAAGTAATATAAAAGCATCTCAACTTTTGTAATGTATTTATTTGTGATCTAAATTGTAATTTGTGATGTAAATGTTGTGATGTATTGAATGTAATCTATTGATCATATAAAATATATCAAATCACGTTTCGCGTAAAATAATACCAAAGCATCTCAAATTGTATTGATTTGTCATGCAAATTTTGTGTTGTATTGAATGTAATCTATTGAACACATAAAATATGTGAAATCATATTTCACATTAAATAATACAAAAGCATCTCAAATTTAGTAATGAATTGATTTGTGATGTAAATTGTTATTTCTCATTTTGTAATTTTTGTGATGTATTGAATGTAAAGTATTGATCACATAAAATATGTGAAATCACATATCACAAAAATAATACAAAAGCATCTCAAATTTTGTATTGTATTGATTTGTGATGTATTCAATGTAATGTATTGACCACATAAAATATGCGTAATCATATTTCACATAAAGTAATACAAAAGTATCTCAACTTTTGTAATGTATTGATTTCTGATGTAAATTGTGATTTGTGATGTAAATTTTGAGATGTATTGAATGTAATCTATTGGACACATAAAATATATCATATCACGTTTCGCGTAAAATAATACCAAAGCATCTCAAATTTTGTATTGTATTGTTCGAGAAGCAAATTTTGTGATGTATTGAATGTAATCTATTGATCATATAAAATATGTGAAATCACATTTCACATAAAATAATACATAATACAAAAGCATCTCAAATTTTATATTGTATTGATTTGTGATGTATTGAATGCAATGTATTGCCAACATAAAATATGTGAATCACATTTCACATAAAGTAATACAAAAGCATCTCAACTTTTGTAATGTATTAATTTATGATGTAAATTGTGAATCGTGATTTAATTTTTGTGGTGTATTGAATGCAATGTATTGATCACATAAAATTTGTGAAGCCACATTTCAAAGTAATGTATTGATCACATTTTGCGTCAGTTTTGTTGTGTATTGAATGTAATGTATTGATCACATAAAATATGTGAAATCACATGTCACATAAAATAATACAAAAGCATCCCAAATTTTATGCGTACAATTCTCTTCAATTTGTGAGAACCTTTTGGGCTAAATATTTGTAGTAATTTTACAATAAAGTGATATGTTATATCAAAATTTATGCAATTCGTAAAAGAGTAACACCATAATTACGATGCTGGAAAAACGCCGTTTCTAATTTCTAAAAAGTACAGATTTTATGCAGACAGTATCTAATAGATTTAGGCCCATTAGGTTATGTTCAATTGAAAGCGACGTTGTGACGTTTAAAATAGAAACAAATTTATCTGGGTACAACCAATGTTTAGTGTTTTCAAACAAAAAGGTTCCTGTTGTAATATTTCTGTATTTATTATGTGTACTGTCATATTGCTTAATTATTGTGATATTTAACTATTTAATTAATAATAATTCTAACATAAAAAACTAAAATTAAATATAATATTCTGTAATGCAACTCGACAATAGCTTATTCCTAGGGTGATTGATCTCTGATAATAATGATTTGTTTACGAAGCTCATTCATCGAGAACTTATATATGTGACTGTCAATAAGTTTATGAAAATTATTTATTGATTGATAAATTCTAAAATAGATTATAAAATCATTAAGATTGTATAAACTTATATTGTATTAAAACCAAAGATGGCTTGAGAAGAAACTGCATGGTGTTAATATCTTATTTATTAGGATATTAGGGATATCCCCTACTTTTAAATTTCTGTTGGATTTTTTATTTTGATTTATTTGTTATATTTTTGTGATAAAGTAAAGAAAAATGGTTGCTATATTATTGCAACAGGATCCAAAATACGAGAGTGGTTTGACATAAATGTAGTCTTCGACAGATGGCGTTACGACGAACGCCATATTATTGACATCTGCCATCCAATACATGACGTCTGTCAAAATTTGAAGCAAAAAGTTTGGCTTTTACACCCGTCGCAAGCAAGCAACTTTTGTGTTTGTGAAAAATGGAAACAGTCGAATATCGTTCAATGATTAAGTTCCTTCACAAAAAAAGTCTGCACCGTCGCTAGCAATAGTTAAATTTTGGAAAGCTGAATTTGTTCGTGTTCGTATGAGCGTTTTTGATGATGCCGAGCCAGTCAAATATCGTCACTACACCAGATATCTTCAGCAAACTCCATGATATGATTATGACAAACCGTCAAATCAAAATCTGTGAGCTAAAAGACGCTGCAAACATTTCAAATGAACATGTACACGCCATTATTTATGCACAAACATTTGCATATGAGAAAGCTAACCGAGCATTGGGTGACACGTTTACTTACTATCGACCAAACACGCATACATGTGACCGATTCGGAGAAACTTTTCGCGAAGATAAAACCTGATCCGAAGGAATTTTTTTCATCGATATGTCACTGTTGATGAAACGTGTCACAAGAAAGTTTTCTTCCGTCATGACAACCCACCCGCTCATAGAGCGGCCGTTGTGCAGGCAAAATTAAACCAATTAGGCTATGAGTTGATCGATCACCCACCGTATCACTAGATGTAGCTCTCTGCTACTTCTTCCTGTTTCCAAACCTAGAAAACTTGCTCGGAGGACGTCGTGTTATAACAAACGATGAAGTGATAACCGAAACTTCACACTATTTTAAAGAACTGGAACAAAATTACTTTTCGATAAAAAAAAACATACTACTCTTGCATTACTTTTCCTAACTTTTACTTAGTTTTGATTGGGGAAAGTCCTAGCAATCCGTTACGCTCGTTGTCTACTCTAGAATATCTCATAATTGTATGCTAACGCTGGATGGAGGCGTGCCCTAACGTCTACTTTTCATATAGCGAGGTCTACTTCAGCCAAACGAAATTATACGGGATGCTGGATGCTGACGATCCCTAACACATGTATTGAAGCCTACTTCAGCCAAGTTACCAAAGAGAGTGCTAATGCTTTGTTACTCCATAATTTATATCTATGTGATTCCTCCCGTTCTAATACACCCTTTCATATATTATTCTAGAAATGATAATCACCCATTTCTGATAATGACATCTTTCGTAAACTTCCCGTTCGAGACCCCCATGTGCTTTCATATATGGGCACCACGCTTTACTATAATTAAATTTCCTTGATCACTCCTTTCAACCCGCTTTGGTATCACAATAAGTAGGACAGAAAGTCTAGAATATGTGAAAAAATTTAGGACGAAGAGATTACGATGAATGAGTTCTAGAAAAAATGAGTGGAAAAAATTAGGAAGAATAAGGTCAGAAGGGTATGGACTTTGTCGGGAATTGGATGCGGACTAGAGGAGAAGCACTGCAATTTTGCCTCATAGTAAGCTCAGTCGTATTTAAAAATTTTCCCTACAAGCATCGAAAAACAAAACACCGAAATTTGGTTCATATATCATACGGACACCTTTATACGTTTTTCCGATGTCCGCATGACATCAAACTTAGGGTAAACATAAAATATTTGAATGCCTTTGTAGGCTATACGAATTGTTTGAAAAAAGGCATGTAGACTATGCCTTTTTTAAACAATTCACAATCATTCCAACAATGTGAGACTTGGCAGCTTCAGAGATAGATAAACTAGAAACAAAACACCTTGTACCCCATTTTTCACACGTTATCTGAAGCCCCATGGAGATCTACATAAATCCACCCTGCATTCCCAATAATAGTTTACGTATACATTGATCACCTAAACATTCAATTAGTTCAATAATTTGTTGTCAAACTTTTGTATCAAATATAGAGCTTCAAATTATTTTATAATTGTCTAATCAAATAGTTAACTTCTTTTAAACAATAGCTGCGTAATGTCAATTTCTCTGAAGTGTTATAAAAAATAATAATAATAAAAAAAAAATTAAAATGACATAGCTATTTCTTTTAAGTTTTTTTTTATTATTTGATATTAGTAAAATATTTTCAAATCGGAATGTTAGCTGCATATGATAAGAAAATAAGTGACATATAAAAAATAACATTAGTTTTATACTAAAGTTATAACTATTTAGTTTTATACTAAAGTTAGTTGTAATACTACTACTATTGAAAGGTTTAATGTGAAAATTTGGTTTAGCAATTAACACAAATAAATTTTTCATTTCTCATGTTTATATATTAAATACTACAAATAGTCATTATTTTTGGTTCATTACTTTTTTCCTTCTAATAATTCCATTTCTGGCTATTTAAAGTTGCTTTACAATTAACTAATTGGTCTAATTCTTTGATTTCAAATTGGGAACAATAAAAAAAATTATTTAGCTTCATATCACATAGTAAGTCAAATCTTCATGTGATATGAATATAGCTATTATACTTTGAGTATAGGCTGTTATCACCTATAATTTTTATAAGTACATGTGGTTTCATTTAATTAATTTTAATTTATATTAAGTACCTGACTGGTAAAACTTATAATTGTATGACTGTATAGTCAAGTTTAGCAAACAAATTTCCAACTTATTTATATAAGTTGTTAAGATTTAATCTTACTCACATGCTACTAACGGTACATTGCATGAAATTCATACTTTTATCAGTACAGGATAGAAAATTCATTATTGATTGGACACGCCAATCATTACATATTTGATTATTCGTTAACAGTGATTATTCGCCTATACTTTGAGTATAGGGTGTTGTCACTTATAATTTTTATAAGTACTTGAGCTCTCATTTAATTAATTTTAAAATAAATAATTATTCATCTCACAATGAGTGTATTTTTTTTAGGTATTTAGCCATTTAATTTTTTTATTTCCGTAGATGAATGAATACTGAGACAGAACTCTAAATTAAAATGCATCTCGCTAATTAAGCGAATTAAACAGACCTTAATCATGCTTTCCGCATCAACAGACTTCTATCATAAAATCTATTTTCGGATCTGTAAATAAACATCATTATTTATTTGTATAATGTACTTGAATGAATAAACTATTTTTTTTTCTAAAAATTTTGACGAATAAATCAATTATATAACTGTCACAAAATAAGGAATACATAAAATTTCTTATATGTTAATAATAATTCAAAACAAGGAACCTTCATTTAAAATCTAAATGTCATTATACATTAAAGATACCTTAATTGTCAAGCAATTCAAATAGTTTATAAAATAGATAATTTAGTTTTGAATAATTTGACCTTCGAAAACATGTGCTATTTTAAAATACTGTAAAAGCTATGCAAATAAAACTTGGGGAAGATATATAATACTTAAAGACCACTATTTCGCCAATTGGCATAGTTGCGTATAGTGGGCCAATTTTGAGTAATAAAATGCTGTCGAAACCTTTGTAATAACACGCTATATAATAATCATAATAATGCGACCTTTATTGGCATAATTTCACTTAGAAAAAATTAAATTAAAATTAAACATTGGAAAAGAAATTAACCAACTAAAAACTAAAAATTGGAAAACGAAACAAAATAAACAAAAAATCGGAAATGCATTTTTTACCCCTCTTTTCTCCTATTTTCAATAACCAGCTGTCCATTATTCCTATTCCTTTTGTTCCTCCTCCTAAACACCAGCGAATTCCCTCTCTTTTTCTGTTTATACGATCCTCAAACATTCCTTAACCAAGTGCTTCAATCACCACCTCATACACTTCAATCTATCTTTCCACCGATCATCCTATTCTTTCATTTGCTCTCTTTTGTACTCTCGCCTATTCATTAATGCATATCCCATTCCTTTCTATTAAGTATACTTTCTTAACTAATCTATCACTTTTATCCATCATTACCTTTTTCTCATACTTTGCCATTTTCATCATTCCGTTGTTCTAACCTTTGTACTTCGCGCACTCTTGCAAAACAATCTTATTCGGAATTGAATGTTCCATCCCAATTGTATTCTTCAACATACCATCACCCTCTTCTTTTGTTCCCTTTCTTTTATATTTCCACACCCTTCCCTTTTCTTCCCTTTCCCTTTCTCCATATTTCCACACCGGCTAACATTGTACTCCTCACAGCCTTCCATTATCAGCATTATCATATATTGTATTACCA
>WYDF02311606.1:0-14936 GCA_009867245.2 Adranes taylori
GCATAAGATTTATTATACACACATTTAGCACCATCAAATTCATCTTCACAGAGTCACCAAAGTTCTCCTTTCACACATTTATTAACCACTTAGCTCCCCTGTCTTTCTCACAATTATATGCACATGCTCTCTTGCTACCTCCATTCCTACTTAGCACATACCCCAAGTAAAGCCCCCACATACCCCCTTAAAGCGTTTTACACATTTAAACTCCTCACCATTCGATTCAAACCAAGCACTTTTACTCTCTCTCTCTCTCTCTCTCTCAGACACACACACACACACACACTGACTCACTCACGCTCGCTTTCTCTCTCTCTCTCTTTCTCTCTATCTCTGTCTCCCCCTTTTCTTACATACCATTTTTTCAATGTTCCCATATTCACTTTAAGCCCCCATCTGTGCATATACTTATTTAGTCTTACTCTTTCATTTTCTCTCTACTAACCGCCATACACTCAATGTCGTCCGCATAGTGACCATATCTTCTCGTTTCCTAACATCACTACACCACCTTGTCCTTTCTTTAACAAGGTGGTGGTTGATTCTAAGTCAGACAAATATATATTAAATAGGCTTGCACTAATCGGACAACCCTCTTCCACTCCTTCATTTACATTAAACCACTCTGACACATCATTTCCAACTTTTTTCCGTAGCCTCGTGTCCTCATACAACCGTTTAACTGTCATCCCCACACTTTTTTGTATTCCATCCTTATTCATCCTCTTCCATAAACATTCTCTTTCTAACTTGTCGAACGCAGATATTAGGTTCAGAAACAGGTACTATCTCCTTCCTTCTTCTATTTCCTGATTAATAATGTTTTACTGCGTTATTATATTATCCACTGTACTTTTTTCGCTGTACTTTTTCGCTTTACAAAACCTGTCTGCGTACTCGACGTACTCGACAATATTTCTTTTTCTTTCATCTCTTTTTCTTAAATCTGATTTACTATCCTTGCATATAGACTATACAATATATTTATTATACATACTGGATCACACCATCTAAACCAGATGTTCCCCACACTTTATTCTTTCAAGTTCTTCTTACACTTCGCCTTCTCTAATCTCAATATTTTGCTTTCTACTCATACATTTCACTCCATGATTCTCCCCCTCTCTTTCGTAGTAGCCCTCTACACTTTCCATACATTTTTATGGAATTCTTGAATTCCCAGTTTCGCCTCATCGCTTCCCATTCTCCGACTTCTGGTTTTCCTTAAATATATACATATTCCAATTTCTTTTCCTCCTCTTCTCCTTCTTTCCTATATCGCTTTTCTTCCTTCTTCTACACTTCTTTCGCTACCTCATATTCCCCCAGTGTTTTCCCCCCTGTCTTACTTTCTCCTTGTCTTACTGAAAATAATTTTTTAATTCGATGTGTACTTATTTATTGTGTGTTTGTTGTTGTGTATTTACTATGTATTATTACTGTATATTTACTTACTGTTGTTGTGTATTTTACTGTGTGTATTTACTATGTATTTCGTTATGTGATTTGCGTAATTTTCATGCTACAGGGGTTTTTAAGTGTTTTTGCTCTGTTTTTGATTTATTCTTAAAAAGGTTCGATCTAGACTCGCATTTAATAGCACTCTCATGATATTTTCTTACTAAATACAAATTATTTTCTGTATAATAAATGTTAGTCTTTTTGAATACTACATAAATATTTTGAACATTGTTTTTTATTTTTAATAATTTTTATTAATTATTTTTTCTACCTAACAATTTTCATTAATGGTGAATGCTTTGGTTCACAATCAAAATGTAGCCCAAAGCATTCATCATTACGCTATAATTTGTATTACTTTCCTCAGATTTCTAACGAATGATAAGTACTTTCATTGCCGTTTTCATGAGAAATGGTGGGATACGAACGTTTTGGAATATTTCCCCCAATACAATTTAGTCCGAGTTGGTACAGATTTGGAAATATTTTGTTTCTGGTTTAAACTCAGAATCATTTAAAAATTGTGTTAAATAAATTAACCGCATATTTCTTTTTTCTTCTATTTATATTTTCAACGCTTGAAACATTTCTTTTCCCAGCGAACTTTTATTAGAATCAATGTTTTTAATAAAAAATGGATAACAGTTTCGGCAGCTAAAATATTTGTTTCTCGTGACTTAAGAGTTTTAACGCCTACTTCTATTGATTGTAGGACCTCAAATACGTTTCCTACTGATTCAATGTGTTTATCGTTCCACATTCCACTTATTTTTAGATCGATTTATAACTTTTTATTTGAATTTTTTCATTTTAAAAGTTCTTTGATCATTGACATTAAAGAATTCCACCTTGTTTTTGACACTGATTAGCGTAATTAGCGTTCGGTATTGAATTCGCATTTTACATATATTTTAAAGGGTACATTTTTGTGGAGATTTCACTAAAAATCTAATTAATTTTCGCGTTTCATTTAAGGCACTGGTTTCATTGTAAATTTTTCAATGTCAAATTCCATATCAAATTGCTCAAAATTGGTCCAGTTGTTCACATTGGCAAAATGAAAGTCACTTTGTCTTACATACATTCATCAAATTTCATTTTTCCAACTTTCATTGAAACCGAGATAGTATGGTAGTAAATTTTTTATTCAAGGTCATATTACTAGGAACTAATTGTATCCCTTAAATATTAAAGGCAGATACATGGACTTTTTTATTCAACGCATATAAGGCACTGTATGTGGTCAAAATTTCAGCCTCCTAGTTTAAAAACAGAATTTTTCGTGAAAAAAAATTTCCGCCATATTGGATTTATATCAAATTTCAAAAATCATTTTCGCGAACAATAATGTGCACCTGGTTACGAAATTTCAGCCAAGTAGTCCAAAAGCCTAGGAGCAATTCTTCAAAATAAATTCATGCATACATCCATATATACACACAGGCACCGAAAAATATGCCTTTCTATTAAATTTGTTTTTTTCTGATTTTTGTTTTACGGTAGATTATTCCATATAACTTCCTCTTTGATTACATATTTGCTGTGATTTGAATATAAGAGACGTACTAAGGTGAAATAGAAAAAAATCTCAAAACATGAATCCTATATCTTTCTTATACATATACCTACTTCGTATGTATGATTTATGAAAGATAAAAATAGGCGGCAAAACTACTGGAATTATGTTATTTAACATAAATACGGTATACATAAAATAAACAATAAGTTAAAAATTTCAGGTGATAATATCTTTACAACTAGCCGCCTACCTTCTCAAAGTGATGTGTTCAATTCTCGTGAGCGTGTATTTATTTCGTTATGGATTTATGTTGCTAATAAAGTAGATAAATGATATATCATTGTAAACAGGATTTTTACAGTTCTAAAATATGGAGAAAAAAATTAGGGCACGTTTCGTTTAAAATTTTTAATGTATTTATTCAATATAATCCATTTGATGCTCAATGGTTTTTTGGCTATGGCAGATAATAGAAACCTAAATATAGAACAAGATTTCTGCGGTAAAATTTTGTCACATTGTCACGTTTATTTTTGTGACATGGAATTGTGTGAGCTCTAACTGGATAAATAAATTCTAGTTCCAGTTTAAATCCATCCAATTCAACCGGCACCTTAGATCAAATGTTTGTTTAGGGCGTATTCAGAATTTATTAATTATTATGGTTTTATAAAATTCAGCAATTCAGTCAATTCCGGCATCGAACAAGTATACTCGTACAAATACTTGGGCTACGAAATTAGGCTGGGGAGAGACAATCAAACCTGCGAAATAAGCAGAAGGATCGGTCTAACCTAGGCAGCCTTTGGAAGATTGCGCTACGTCCTAAGATCTGATATACTCATGTGTCTCAAAAGAAAAGTCTACAACCAGAGCGTTTTACCCGTACTAACATACGGAGCCGAAACACTAACTTTAACAAGATAAACGGCCACCAAAATCAGAGTAACGCTGTGAAGCATGGAGAGAATAATGCTCGGCGTATAGCTAAGAGATAGAATCCCAAATACAGAAATGGAGTCTCAGATGCCATCGAAAGAATACCAAGTCTCAAACGGACCTGGACTGGCTACCTAGCAGATGAACGATGGCAGATGGATCAGGAAAATAACTGAATGGAGACTACGAGTACACGCTTTTCGCAACAGGGGTAGACTGCCCACTCTCTGGTCAGACGATATAAAGCGCATCTGTACATATTGGATGAACGTAGCGCAGGATATACAAGTGGAAATCTTTAGGGGAGGCTTACGGTTAGCAGTGGAAAAATATATAGATGTTTGATGATGAAGGTTTTAGAATATATACACACACACAAATGCAATAATTAATCAATAATTATTTGAACCATTGGTTGAATGAATCAATATTTTTAAAGCAAATATGCCTTATGAAGTAAATAAATACACTTCAAATAAAACACATCAATATTTTAAACTATTCTGTTAATTATATATAAGATATTAGGTTATATAAGCTTTGCCAAATAATAAAACGCATTCTTGTTAAAATTTATTTAAAATAACACATTAAGATTCTCAAATAACCTTTTTTATTACAAAACAATTCGGTTTTGGTAAATTCTAATACCAAAATTCAAGTGACTAAAAATAAACATCTACTCTATTAAATTGTGTCTAATCAAAGGTTAGAATAAAATAAAATAATAATTGGAAGAACATAGAGATAATAATTTGCGTACGCCATTTTAGTAAAATTCATATTTAGTTAGTTGTGTAGTAAATGACAATTTGTTGCATTAATTATAATTATTTATTCCATATAAAAAACAGAAGAACTTAAGTTGTTTGAATTTCTCACTCATTTAGTTTAAAATAAAATAAATGTCTAATCATTTTAACCATAATTCACATAATAAAAATCAACGAATAAATAACAAACTACTAATAGAACTTTTTATAATGACCTATAAAATTCAGTACTATTCTGAACTAGTTAAAAGCTAACAATACTAAATTCTGAACAATGATAAACGTAGCCTCTATGATTTTTTGTTCATATATTATCGGTTGACCGTGACGACCTCTCGCGAGCGAATCTTCGAGAAGAAAGTTGTATGTGTCTCACTCCTGTTCACTTAAAATTTTATTACCTAAATTATTTTCCAAGTATCTCTCTCTAACATACAGAAGTAAAAAACATATTCACGCAGAAACTAATTATTTTTCATCTTTTAACTAATTTCTTCTTTGGGTGCCGGTTAATTTCTTTTAACTGCAGCTATTTACAAGATACAAGCCGTGTGCTGCAATTATTTTGCGTATATCTAATAAATCGTTATTCCGAAGATTCTTTACATTAGAATCCCAATAAATAAATGCGTCTGATACAGTGATGAATTCAAGGGGGTTCCCAGGGGAGGTTCTGCCCTCCTCGGGTTATAACCCCCCCCCCTCCCTCACCGGAGTTAATCTATGAAATGTAGTTTATTTGTGGCCCGACATTATCTAATAAAGTTCTTTTTATTTTAAAAATGTGGAACTGAGACCTAAAAAAAAAGGTTATCAAAACCTAAATTGAAATGAGGTGTTACACGTTCCCTTCATTTCGCCAATGTGTACTCACGCAATATATTTAAATAAAATATGGAGATTTAGCGTTCCGCCCAACACTCTGATGTTAGCGGTATTAGTTTTCGAAATTTGCAGTATGTCCCGCGCAATCGGGAGGAATAGGGTGAACATTCGTCCCGATTGCGCGGCACACCTACACATTACCCTCCATTTATGTAGTCCCTCCTCCTCCCCCGGAGTAAACTGTCTGCATTCAAAATTGGTCTGATATCTTGTTGCCGTTATAATATCTCTAACAATAATAGCCGACATACCTGCTGTGACAGGTCAAATGAAAAAAAACTGTATATATGATTACCATGATTTATTTTTCTAGCTTTTATAAAAAAGAAATTTTTCAAATAATGTAATCCTTTTTCAAATTACTCTGAACTATAAATGTACGTTTCTCTTTAAATTCACTATAAAGCATTTAGCATTGTTTTGAGATAAAAAAATATTTGCAAAAAAGCACAAGCAGTCTTGGTATGAAATATTTTTTTTAATGTTGTTTAATTGATAGTTTTAATACTATGATTTAATTTTTTTCCAGATATTTCAAGTATTCAGGAGCACGTTTGAAGCAGTAACAAAATCGAACTGACCAACCTGATATTGGAATTTCCATATTTCGTATCTTTCGACGAGACCGTTGTAAATATTCATGTTTTGATGACACCGCAGTCTCAAATCATGAATACGAAAATAGTGAATGAATCTACATCGTTCAACAAAAAATAATAATTATAAGTTAGGGTTACAGATCATGCTGGTGTCCCAAACTAATTCCAGTCAAATAAAACGGCATAATTTATAAATTACATTTACGAAGTATGACTTAATATCAACAGTTTCCTTTATATTATTTCCTTTTAATTAGGATAAACGCTAGATGTCAAATGTCATTTAATTTTTACTAACTACGAATACCAAATTCAAACCCCAGTTTTAAGAACTATTAAATAAATTATAATAAATAATAATTAAAATTTAGTGCGTACGCGAAAAAAATTTTGTAAAAATGTTAAAAGTGACAAATATGAAACTTATAATAACTGCCCTGCTATCGCTGAGCGTTAGCGCTGCTTTTTTGCTCGACGGATCGACAAACTCTTACTCGCAATTCCGGAAGTGGGGTGGCGGTACTAATGGCTCACTTGAATTTGAATTCAAAACGGACCAGCCGAACGGTTTGCTCCTCTATACGGATGATGGTGGTACATATGATTTCTTCGAGATTAAACTTGTTGAGGGCGCATTACGATTGCGTTACAATTTAGGTGGAGGTGCTCAAATTATTACAGTGGGAAAGGATCTCAATGATGGACACTGGCATAAGGTAATTGATTTATAAAATTATTTAAATTATTTGTTGAGAATCGTTATTATTTCATGTGATGTATTTCCTATAGCTTGTACCACATAGAACTTTCTTAACATTGGTTTACATTTATGAGTCACACTGTAGGTTTTCCGATTAGCACTCTCGTTGGACTGCTCGTTCATTCCACAATTTCTTTACTTATGATCGTATTTTTATGATCTCAAAAAGCATTATCTCATTATGAGCTCAAAAAAATCCGTAATCGGACAAGGAATGATAAGAAATATTACATTTTTATGAGATGAGCTTAAATGATTAAAGATATGGTTTTGTATAAATTTTAACTTTATATAACATTTATTTAACAATAAAAATTAATGTTCACTCAAACTGAACAGTGAAAATATATAAAATATTTTTCAATCAGTCCTCGTATAATTAAGATTTAAATTTTTTTTTATTTAGTGAAAATTGTGCACAGACAAATGTTTCAATAGGATAATTGTTTTGTACGAAATACGATCGTATACGTGATTTCAAAAGCTTATAGAAATAAATACATTCACTCTAGGTCACGATCAGATTACAAAACATATTTTTTATTATAATGCATGTAACTTAATCAGCTAAGTAAAAACGTATTGAACTATGACGAATTATTTATGTTCTACAAACGTTTTATTATCCCATTTAAATTAATATCAAACTGTATTTGGGACATTAAAATCCAGATGTCAAAAGAATATTTATTTTTAAAATGTTTTAACTTTTCTTCTTATAATGCATAACACACAAGACGTGTGGTTTTCCTATTGTCTAATTACTCACTTTATTCTAGTTTTAATCTGTATATAATTGTTAAGTTTCTGTAATAAAGATGAAGTTGTTTTTTTAATTTACATTTAGCCACTACGGTTGTTTCTTTATCTCGCATTTCAATGTTCGTTGCATCAATGATTGAATTGGAAATTGATTAACTCATCTAATTTTCATCTTATAATTATTTACGTCTGAAGTAACACTATTACTCATTCTCATAATAAATACTCAAATTTAAAACGCTAGATATGCTTACTATTCTATACACGAAGTTTTCTTTCAACTTTATAGAACGTAACTATAATAATACGAACAGAAGTAGCCCAGTGCTTAGAGCTATTATAATCTAGTATATTCGTTCTGCTAGACGACGGCTCGAATCCCAGTTAAGCCGTACTTATAATAAAAATAAATTTGATTAACTCATTGCAAATAAAATAATATTACCTAAACAACAAGCGCCACCTCTCGCCGAATGTCAAGCACGATAAGCAATCAATGACATGCAGAAATCCGCATTACGGGCCCACACCTCAAATTTCTCTTTTAAAATAATATTTAAAATATAACCCCAAAACGCGGTGGCCATTTTGTTTCTTTAGAACTAGTTGAGCTAAGGCCTCAGAGAAAAGAATAGGCTTCGATTATTGTCGGTTATTTTCGAGCATCATCGGTTTCGTTTATAATATTTTCGGATATCATCGGCTCTGTATTTTCGGGTATTAACGGTTAATTTGTTGACGTCATCACATGGGGTTATAAGGGAAATTTTTATGAAAATATTAACTAAATTAGAGCTAGATTTAGACAAATTTTGTTCCAATTGGAATAAAGATAATCAGGCACGTATGAATGGAACTGAAGATATTTTAAACAAGTTAATAGATGCAGTTTTAATGTGCGATAGCATGTTAGAGGCAGAGAGCAACAAAGCGAATTAAAGAAATATATGTCTGTAATTAGAATTGGTAAATGATTTAAAATATTATTTCTTACCTAAGGAAAGTGTATCTGTGTTGATGGCTAAACTACAAAATGTAAAACAAGGGGTTTCCAGGGGACAAGGGGACAATTCGTATAATGGAATTAGCATTGTTTAAGCACTGTTAAGCAACCTCACTAAATCCCAGTCAATTAATGGGGAAGCATAGAAATTATTGTATACAGCGAATGAAATTGTAGATATAAATTCTTTTATCTCTGGATTAAATAGTAAAGATTTGAAGTTTAGTGTACGCGAACAATAATTATAATCGATTAAAAAATTACAATGAACGAGGGAAGAAAAGTTAGAGCAAGAGTGGTAAGCAATGTGTCAAAATGGTTTGAAATAAAAAAGGTTTTAATATAAAAAAGGGTATTGGTGTAAAACAAGAAGACCCGATGAGTAGGAGTCTGTTTAACATTTACATATCTGATTTAGAAGAAGTGTTAAGAAAGGCACAGAGTCGAATGGTGACATAAAAGGAAATGAAAGAGATGATTAAAAGGGTGAAAAAATATGTAGTGAAAAAGGTATGGAACCCAAGAGAGGAGGGACATATAATAAAACGGATAAATTTGAATTAGAAGGAATTAGGACTGAAAATGTAAATGTGTTTGGCATTTATGCTTTGTGTAAATGATAAGTGTAATAAACACGTACAGATGTTTGTAAAGAAAGCAAGAGGCTAAGGTGAGAGAAAAGATTTGTAAAGATATGTAAACAGTTTACTTTTTCGCAGTAAGAAAATTTTTTAAGTAAGTAGGTGTTATTTCGAAAATTGTAATGAAAGGTAATTTAATAATTATTTGTAAAAATTGGGTCAAGGTGGACACGCGTTTCTGTAACAATTATTTATTAATCAGGTTAATCATTTTGAAAACTGAATATTCTATATGAAACACCCAATTAGATTAAAAGGAGGGTCAGGGTAGATAACTCTATTGCTGGTATTGGTGGAAACCTTCATCAGTACCCTCTGATTTCGGTAGCATCATTGTCATTGGAACTTTGACCTCCTATCAACCCGCACTGGCCAGCGTGATAGGAAATGGTTAAATTCCTCTCAATATAAATCTCGATATAAAATTGGGGATTATTGAGAGAGGCCTATGTTCAGCAGTGGACGAGAAAACAGGCTGTTTGATGATGATGATGATTGTCATTGGATAATAAAAACCAACAGCCCAACATATTACAGAAACTTATGGACGTCAACGTTATCTTGTTAGGTGGCTTAGCACCTCACAATAGTTCATTTTACTTTAAGTATTGTTTCATCAAGCGCCATCTACGTTCATTAAAATAACAACTAAAACCCATGTCTTGTGGAACACTTTCAACGTTGAAAGTCATTAATTCAAAGTGATCCTCTTGATCTTCATATTCTGTGGTCAAGTCAAAATTTACTTGATAAATTGAATTTGACCCTGGCGTTGCTGTTTTATCTAACACTGTTAAATTAATTGTAGTGGTATTGGAAACAGTTTAATGTTTCAAGTAATAAGTATGCAACAAGGAACAAGGAACAATCAATAATTACAACAAATGTCTTAAAAAACGGCTATCTGAAAATGTTTGGACCCATTTCATCCATTATTATAAATGATCGTCACCACTTTCTTTATTAGGAGCATCGCTTCCGCAATATTTTTGAAATACATTACTCTGCTCACTAAAAGCATATAAACAATCAACAGAGATAATATTATCACTCGTATCTAGTAAAATGTCAATAGGATACCCATTCAAATTTAAAGTAATAAATAAATTCCTATACAGTTCATGCTCACCCTCTAAGGATGACATTTGAGCTATTTTTGTCATCACCAATGAGCGGCATTGGAACACTTTTTTTACAAGATTTTAGTTTGGACATATCGTCTGTTTTGAACGTTTGCGCATCCGAGCATTTCTTCTTCAGATTTTATAGGTTATTGGTCCCTTCTGTTATTTCGCTTTAGTTTTATGGTACATCTATTCTGAAAATGATTATTTCCTCTGTCCTGATAATTTGAAGAAAAATTACGGTTTGTTTTGGGTTGTGGAAAATTATTTCCAGTGCTATCTCCTGAGTGATAGTAATTCTAAGGACATGAGTTTATGTTCTTGCTGCGGTTTGAAAGCAAGATTTGGTCTCATAAAAGATTTAGGATTTGACATGACTTGACTATCAAAATTGTTTCTAAAGTCAGATTCAGATTCTAGAGTCAAAGTCAGATTAAATCTTTGTTGTCCTTTTGTCCTTGTGAGTACGAGAAATGTCACTTATCATTTTTATAATTGTTTAATGGAGCGGATTGATTAGATTGAAAAGCTTTCCTCTGAAACAGGTTTGCAGAAGCTTTTTCTCTGCAAACTACATGGGTGTGGCCAATTTTGTTGCCATAAAAACATATGGGTTCTTATCGGCATATTGGACATAGCCTCGCAGAATCGATAAATGATTAAAACAACCATTTAAACAAATACTCATCAGCTAAATAATTAAAAAACAACGACCAAACACATAAATCAATTATTCATTTTCTTTTCATATTATTAAAATAATTCTTACAATGGAATTATCTACGATATGTGTACACAAGTTTTTATAGATGGAATCAATGAACCAGTAAAGATATATGCAGACTAAGGTCACCAAGCAAAACAACGTTCGTTTTCGTGGTGCACGTAAAAGGGGAGGAGCAGGGAGTCCAGAGCCGCCCGCCGCGGGAGAAAAGAGCACTGCCGATTGCGTTCGCCAACGCGAAGCGCGTCTTCGCGTGTGTTAGAGCGAGAACCAGAAGAGAAAAGAGGATGGACTATACAGCGCCATTCGACGTCTCTTTCGCCGTTTAAGTTGTTGGTTGTGCTTCTTCTCTTTCTTTTGGCGAGGTTACATCAAAGGCAATATCAAAAGCGTTCTTGTGGTCGGTGTGTGAAATCCAGGTAGGGGGTTCGTCATAATCACCGTCCGAGTCCACGTTCACAGTTTCTTCACCATTATTTTCCAAAACAACGACAATAATCTGGTTGTCATTGTGCTTTTCACGATTTCGCAGTCTTGGTCACATTGGGCAATCCACTGCTCAACTTCACTGGCAGGGACATTCGATTGTACAGTTTGTAGATCTTTAACAATTTCCGGCGTGTCATTGTTTTGCTCATCTTCGATCACTTTCGGTCATAACTTCCGGCCAAACTTACGCCAAGATTTTCGCGTCTGGTTTCAGTTCCTCCTATTACTCAGCAAGCGTATAGGTAGCATCTTTGATGTTTAGGGATTTCATACCTTGAAATATGTTACAACCTTCTTCCGACTTTTCTAAAATTTAGCTGATGTACTTTCTGCGATACCGCTTCTTTAACCATACTATAATTCTGATCCATTGGTTGGATAAGTGATGTCACATTTGGTGGAAGGAAGATAGCTGCTATGCCCCCTTTCACTAATTCCTCCTCAGATGGATGTGATGGCATTATCCAACAGCACTAGAACACGAACATGGAGCTTTTTCTGTTCAAGTCTTTTTCAGCAGATGGAACGAAGTCGTCGAAAAAACCAAGATTTGAAAAGATTGTAATCCATCTAAGCAGATTTTATTATTGCGGTAATAAACCGGCAAGGAATATAAGTTTATGTTTTTGATCTTGTGTGTACCATCAGTGTTGCTGCAAGGAGCAATGATTAACCTATCTATTATAAGTTTCCTTCTGCCACGGTTTCATTTGATGCAGTGAGTGTCTTGTTTCGCAGCATTTTATAGTTTAGGCCTGTCTCGTCTATGTTATAGGCTGGGCAAGGTAAGAGTTCATATTCTTCGACAATTTCTTGAAACTTCACAGAAAACTTCTTAGCCGCCTCGGGATCAGCAGATAGTTTTTTCAGCAGAAATTGAAACAAACCACGACGCCATGACTGGTTTTCCAGCGATCAATCCAGCCTTCACTAGCTGCAAACTCACTTCCGGCTTCTAATTTTTTGTGCAAAGCTATTGCTTTTTCTTTTATAATGGGCCCAGATATCGGGGTTCCTTTCCTTCTTTCTTGCCAGCACCACATCCACAATGCATTGTCAAGTTAATGTTTTGGCTTTTTCAATGTTTTGCGATTCTTAAGAGCGTTTTCATCATCTATCGTCACTGTATGTCATTCAATGTCTTTTCTCCAATTTTTTATTGTCGTAATGCTTACATTGAATTCCTTGGCAATTTTTTAATGTGACTCCCCTTTGTCCAGTATTTGTAGCATTGCTAGCTTTTCATTAAATGAAAGAGTAACGTGTTTACGTTTCACTCCTGACATGCTGCAAAAACACACACAATGTAAAACAAATACTGCAACAAACACAAAAGAACACTGTCGTAAAACCAACGAACAGTAAGTACTAAAAACTACACAGTATGTACAATAAACAACAATGGCGCGATTAGTCACGGACGAGTCGGGACAAGTTTGACTCAAGTACGGTCAGGTCTACCGTAGTGGTGAACCAGCCGAGGGCGGACGAGGGGGGTTCTACTGTATTGAAGCATTCTTCACATGATTTGAAAAAGCACATTTACGTATATCATTTAATTTATTTACTATTGATTTGAGATCCCATAATGTCATGTAATCTGTAGTGAGACAGATATATTTGTCATTATAGTCATCTAATATCCCAATATCAAAAAATTCGAAAATTTCCTATATATTCATATCAGGGTACAAATTATTACACACTTGCAAAATGAAATATAAATACTGTTTGACATCCTCGTCAGGTTTTTGCTCCATATCCAGAAGTTTATACTTTATGTCACGGTCAGTGTGCAATCCGCCAATTTCAGAAATAATGTCTAATTTTATTTGGATATTAGGTCTTATCTTCATTATTTTCGTCTGCGCAATATTGTTTATACCAGAAATTCACGTTACCTCTAAGATAGGCTCCAAGATATGTAATCCTTAAAGCAAGGCCCTAAAAGTTATGTCGGGCGCTATCTTCAGTATTTTGAAAGAATTCAATAATCTCACTACTTGCTGGATCAAAGTATGACGATGAAATGAAGTTTGGTTTAGATCGAATTTGTTACTAGCTTCAGCATCTGCTAATATTGTTTTCCTCTTTCCTTGTTTCCCTATGTTTCCCTTACTTATGTTGCACCCTAAATTGCATTGAGGGTGCTGTAATACCTATAACAACAATTTCCAATATCATCTATAACAAGTGTAATGCTGGCTGCATTCATAAATTATTAATTTATAGACGAATTTCATTTTCTACAAACTTAGTGAGCAGAGTCGTGTCTTTCAATAATATTCCAACAGTGGTGCTTCTACTACAGAAAGTACTGGTGAGCACTTATAGTAGTAGGTGAAATGGTTCTATACATCTTAAACTAATTGCAATTTAAAGACATTTGTTGTAATTATAAACGGTTTCTTGTTGGTATTATCTACTACTTCAAATAAAATGTTATACTTCAGAATAAATAGTAGTGTTCAAGCAATGAACAGGAAAAAATATGAAATATTTTTGAAATTATAAATTTAATACAATGTTACTTTGCTTTAATGAAATACAACTATAAGCTATAAAACAGGGAGGCACCGTGAGGATGATACCATCATACTCCACGATACTTTCACTTAACGTTGTATTAAACATTTTGATATTATAGATATAAAAGTGGGATTCAGAGAGATATTTGGATAATCCGGACCACGCACTGGATGCTCCTTAATATCGCTCAAATAAAAAATCCACTACTTCCCAGGCGCTCAAGAAAGCCTGTAGGATTTACAAGTTGTTAAAGTTATTTGTATATATTTGTTTCATTATGTAAACGATAATTATAAAGTAGCCCTCTAATTTATACAACAGAATTGACCAATGATTAGTTAAAAGAAATATAAGTTAATTTGATATTTTAAGATTTCATCTCAACTAAGTATTCATCAAATTCTAATGGATTAAATATATTTAATATCGTTTGAGCAAAATTACAAAAACAAAAAAATACTTATTTGAACCATATGCTTATAATAAAATATTACGAAGTTTTTATAAAGCAAAACATAAGTAAACTATTAAATCAATGTCATTAATACAAAATGCAACTGAATGTGTAAAAATTATTATTAAAGCAACATACAGTTGTAGATACTAAATTTACCAACACTTTATAACGTGCGAACTGAAATAGCATCTATATTGTGATCAATTTATTCTGACATAAAATCACGTTCAAATTGTTTTACATTTTTAACTGTATATTCTGATGCTTA
>WYDF02311617.1:0-14935 GCA_009867245.2 Adranes taylori
ATTATGGTCTTAAAGTAAATTATAGCAAAACCAAAATCATGATAATTGATCGCGAAAGTGAGAATGGGAGGCAACCTTCAAGGATTGACAAATGCGAATTTGTGGAGCAGTTCACATACCTTGGCTCCACTACGCATGTTGCATCATATCGATCTATTACACTTATTAACGTCTCCTTTGAAAAAATTTCTCATTTCGCTTAAGAAACTGCCTATACCAGAAAACCAAATCGGTTTTGGGTCATCACGGTCCACAATAGACCTCTTCTAAAATTTCAAATAGATATCGCAGGAACACTAATCAGTATGAAGAATGAACTATATGAAGATTTGAAGCTGGCCATGGGCTACTTGTATCCTGTATAGTACTTATCAGATCGTTTTAGGTTGTTTAAGAAATTCCCAGTTGTTCAAGATCTTACTAATTTTCATTTTTTCACGCTCTGATAGGAACAATACTTATATTTTACTGTGGTTGTAAAAGTATTTATAAGTCATGTTTAAATAATAAATATGTTTATTACTTACTACGTACACCACAGAAAATTTTTCAAAATAAAGTTTATGAAAATAAATGAATAAATACTTGGTTATAAACTTTATTTTGAAAAGTATCTGTGGTCTACGTAGTAAGAAATAATTATCTTTATTATTTCAATTCGAAATATTTTAATCTAAGGAAAATATTTAATACGCAACTATTTAATTAAACTGGGTGTAGATCAATTTAATTAAACTGTGTATAGATCACTGCGTATGAAAGCTTGCAATATACATTACTTACTCGACTATTTGTATGGTCAAGTGGACTTGCTCGAAGTGCATATTTAAAAATGTTTTAGTGATACTTCAATTGCAGTTAAGAATCAGGTAGAGAAGTGGGTCCTCTGACATTGCCATAAGCCAAAATATGTTCAAGAAATGCACATGGAAAAGTCAGAGAAAAATGTGTAAATTGGAGAAAATCTCAGAAAATTGCAGAAAAGCTATGTGTGCTGATTCTGAATCAAAATAAGAGTTCTTTATTTTCTATTTATTTTTTGAATAATTTATTGATGCCGTATTAGTAGATAGATGATTGTTAGACTTATTCGATTAGGAATGCATACAAGCATCGCGACAATCAGCTAAACATAATGGACTCAATGGACTACGACAACTCGCGTAAGGTACAAGGGTGGTTTGTATGAGAATGAGCAACTACTAACCTTTGAAATTGCCCAGTGTTTTGTTTCAACATAATCAATACGCTGAGAGTAAATTTTGATTGAGATAACTGCAAAGCTACAGTTGATGTTGTACAACAAGATGTTGTACAAAAAGTGTTTATCACCGCATTATCATATTGCTTGTCATGCACCGTCGCTATAACATACGCACCGTTTAATTAATTATCACTGTTTTTTATTAATATTCTTTTTCTCTGTCTGTTTATTTTGTATAGAAGAACAATATATGATTTTGTTAAGTCTCTAATGTTGTTTCACTCATTAGTGGATAGGCTAATTTTACAGATACCCTAAAGCAAGAACGAGAACCTCTGGACAACTCAGAAGACTCGTAGCTGCCTAAGCCATCAGTAGAAACTGGGAACCCACGGACAACAACATCATTTCGAAGTGCGTAGCATTGTACGTCGCATATTTTGACGGTCCAGGAAGGGACGCCACGTAGAACGTCTACCACTGTCACAGTGCGACAACGCAAAGAACATGCGGGTCGTCACAACATATCACCCGCATGCCCACCAAAACATAATTAATAAAACTCAATTGTTTACAAGTTTCGTTCTCTTTCTAGGCTCTAAACCATCAAACTGTACTTTAACAAGATACTTAGTATCCCTTCTTTCGAAACTTTTGTTCTGCAAATTTTGCAATTGCGTCATCAAAATCGATGCCTTTAGCTACACTAATATATCTGAAATTCATAGAGAATTTCAGATAATTCTTAATTAATTTGAGTTTCGAAAAACTTCTCTCACATGATGCAACAGAACAGAAGTGTTAACTTGTACTCAACCATTTATAATTAGATGCAAGTAATTAAGAGTTAGTAATACATCGCACCTCGTAAAATTCAAAATGATCTTCTATGTAGCGTGCATCCAACATTGGAAACCACTAGTCCAGACTTTGCCATGTTAGGATGTTTCGTTTCACATTATCGTTTTATATTGCTTCCAATCGACATCTATACTGTGTTGATGGTCGCTAATGCCACATTTATTTTGCATGCAAATTGATAAAGCAATTGTTATTAGCTAACAGCACAATGTTGAAAGCACATATATTAAACAAATTTATTAGAAAAGAATTGTAAATTTGGAAAAGGTAACTTAGTATAACAGTAAGTTATTGTAAACGTAAGTGAGAAAAATAAACAGTTACTTATAAATATGATACAAAAACATTAAGAAATTCATAGGAATTAAAATGAAATTATACTTTATGCACTTCATTGAATTTAATAATAAAAATTTCGTACAAGTTAAAGGAATGTATAGTAGGTATGATGTTGAATTCTCTTTTTCTTAGTCCAAGTAATAAAAAAATACAGCACACAAAAGCCGACAAAGGCTTGCTGATCCTAAAGTTAACACCCGTCGCTTTCTTAAATTAAGAAGGCCCTAAAATATGATCTTTAAATACATTGCTTATGCTTCAGTCATACGCCGCGTTCAGTTCCATATACAGATTGTTCAAAAATATTAATAAACAGTTAATAACAAATATAAAATTAAATACAATATTCAAAATAAGTTGTAATATATTTATTACATCTGAGTCTATCTGGGAAATGTTTAAGAAATAATTTGAATCAATGTCAATACGTTGTTGTTTTATTAAAAGAATAATGCACTGCAATTTTGTTAATTTGTAATTACGTTTTTGTTTCATTTTGCACTGAAAAATTATCCTGTAACACTTTCTACAGAATTATTGATCTTATAAAAGCAGGATCGGGGTTATACATTTACTTACTGCTTTTCTTAATACTGCTTTTCTTATTCTAATTGATTGTAACATAAAATGCTCTGCATGAGTCTCACTATTTGGTAAAAAATTCCCTAATATTAATATTATTATAATAAAGTACTCAAATCATATATGGATAAACACATAAATATATGTACGTAATAACGAGGAAATATAATTTGTTTTATGTTCTTAATATTTATAACCTCAAATATATGACTCGATTCGCGATTTTTAATTGACTGACAATGTATGTCTTCTATTTATAAATCAAATGTTGTTATTATTATTCCATTGGCATAATCCATTACCATAATCCAAACTAGTAATAATTTGATTTCTGATATTATGTTGTTCTTCTTATTGGAATTTGGCTTCTCTTCTGCTTCTCCAGGACGTGGGTAGAATTAAATGGTTGAATGGTGAATGGTTAGCAAGAATATAGTAGTAGGTTTCATCCAGTACGTAATTAACATTGTGTGATGACAATTGTTGATGCCATGAGATACGTTGTATGATGATGATGATCTAAAGCAAGAGTTGTTGAAAATATGAAGTCTTTTTGACGAAAATGTAATTGATGCGTACGAAGGATATACTCGATGTCACCGAAATAATAGCGGAATAATCGTCAGTGGTGATTTTCACACGAGTTACCCTTGTCTGGAGTAGGAGTTCATGGCACATCGCCTGGAACTGTAGATGGAAGCGTTGAACCGAGAAGCGATGGAGATTCTTCTCGTGATTTGGTTGGTGTGATTGGTGTAGGTGCCCCTACCAAAATGCGTGGCGTACGCGGCTTGATTGGGCTCTCTGGAGTTCGATCTCTGACATTAGTGTGAGCTTAACGTTCGGCGCCCCTTTTCCTCTGAAGTTAACCTCCTCGTTTTTCCATTGACAAAGTAGTTTGTGAAGGAAGGGTTATGAAATATTGATATGCGTGTAAATGAAATGAGTAAGAAGAGATTCTTCTCTGCTACAAAATTTCGGGAAGTTTTGAATTACGACCAATAGAAAAATTTCTTTGATCCGTTTCGTTTTCAAAATTGCATTATCTTGTTGATGAAAGCATAAGTGGTGGTGCATATAAACGATGATGGTAGTAGCTTAGTGTGACCAAAATTTTGGAGAGCATCGCATCGAAACGCCTTCTGCTAAAGTTCGTACAACTAACATCCAATGAGATCGCCCGAAAACACAAAAAAAAGTTTTCTGTTAAAAATAATAGTAGCTTTCGCACAAACATCAAAATGCGGAAAGATACTTCATCGATATAATAAATGTACACGCATATCTAGGTCAAAGGTTCCGACTGCTCGTTAAAACATTCAATCAACATGCCATATGCATTTGCGGCAAGGGATCACACAGGCGGTTTGCTTAGAGTTTTCTCCCACGTTGAGCGGCATCATGTACGTATCATTTTTCTATGCGAGTCAGCATGTCTGTAAATAATGCTTCCGAGTTGAGCGGCTTGCTTGAGAATTTCGCGCCATTTATCTCTTAAGCGTATGAGATTTTACTTGAGAATTTATATTTACATTAATTGGCAATTAATTATTACTACATTGATTTGTTTTCATTAAATTAATTTATGTTAGATTAATTAGCCTGTAACACACTGCTTGTTTCTCATTAATTCGATTCCATAAATATAAATGGCAAACACAATGTTCTTGTGTGCGTTATTTTGCAACAATACCCACTTCCAAACTATTTACTTGCGTTTGAAAATTGAAATTAAATTGTTTTCAATAGAAGAAAAAGGAAAAAGAATAAAGTCGCAAAGAAGAAATTATACAAAAAAAAAAGAAAACTGATAAGTTGCAAAAATATGTTCTTACTTTATCAGTGTGTAGGCAACTAATAATTGAGTACAGTAAATTTGAAGCTCTGCTGAAGACTATACACGTAATCACGTGCGCAATGTCTATCAGAAATGTTTTCGAACCAGCTGTATATAATTTGTTTAAGCCGTGAGTAGTCTAATAAATCTTTAAGATGATTTGTATAGTATAGAAAGATATTTTTCACCTATTCGCTCGTTTATAGACGCCACTTTATAGAATTTGAACACACAATAACGTTATTCTAGATTTAGTCTCTGTTTCTTTATCTTTATCGCTCGTTCTTTCGCTCTCCCACACAAACGCACCTTCGTGTAGCATGAAATTCTTTTCCAATAATTCAAAGAATTATAATAAAGTATAGTAAAAGATGTATCACGTAATAATTGAATGTAGTAAACTTTAATTTCAACAGGTTACCTAGAACGCCAACTTATAGGAATATAGGAAGGTGAAACACAGAGAATGTCACTAATATGAATAAAAAAAAACTCCATTGATAGAGTGGAAGCAGCTAACGAAGAAAAAAAATCGTCTAGAACTTAGGCTTTGGACACAAAGAGAGTTCTAGTAATTTGGAGTATTATTGGTAAAAAATAATATTCTAAATAAGTTAATGCATGATGTGGAATATTAAATGAAGAAATTCTAGGCCCGCCTTTTTTTACATAAATTTAAATGCATTGGGTACGACTTTGTACCCAATGCTAGATTTATTGAAAAATGGTTGAACGACAATTTGTTATCGGTTAGTTAATTCAATCTAAATAATCATGAATTAACAAATAATATAAATAGCCGAGAACGAGCAGAGAGAGAGAGAGAGAGAAACGTCCGTTTATCTCGCGTGCAGTAGATGTTTATAGAAAAAGCCAATATCTTCGAGAAAATGTATACGTTCGTTCTCGTATAGTTAGCTACGTGTTTTTTAAGAAGACTTTTTATAATATATTTTCGTTTTCGATTTTGAGAGAGCGGTTTTTTATTTGTTTTTAGCACCAAGGACTGAAACAAAATATGTTATGTCTTCAACGGTTCTTCCAACCACCAACCAATTTTTTACGATCTTTCATTAATTCTAGTAATTATAATGCAAAGCTTCTAGATGTTTTTCGTTTCGGAGAATTTTCAGTAAGCTGTTACGATTTTCACCTTTATGATTTCAACGGTCTAACCGCCAACTTCTATTGGCCTTGGTTCTACGTTTTGAGAGAATTTTAGCAGAAGGCTGTTTCAACACGATGCGCTTACGAAGAAAAAAAATCGTCTAGAACTTAGGCTTTGGACACAAAGAGAGTCCTAGTAATTTGGAGTATTATCGGTAAAAAATAATATTCTAAATAAGTTAATGCATGATGTGGAATATTAAATGAAGAAATTCTAGGCCCGCCTTTTGTTACATAAATTTAAATGCTTTGGGTACGACTTTGTACCCAATGCTAGATTTATGAAAAATGGTTGAACGACAATTTGTTATCGGTTAGTTAATTCAATCTAAATTAATTTAATAATTAAATAATCATGAATTAACAAATAATATAAATAGCCGAGAACGAGCAGAGAGAGAGAGAGAGAGAGAGAGAGAGAGAGAGAAAGAGAAACGCCCTTTATCTCGCGTGCAGTAGATGTTTATAGAAAAAAGCCATTAACTTCGAGAAAATGTATACGTTCGTTCTCGTATAGTTAGCTACGTGTTTCTCAAGGAGACTTTTTATAATAAATTTTCGTTGTCGAGTTTGAGAAAGAGGTTTTTGTTTTTTTTTATTTGTTTTTAGGACCAAGGACTGAAACAAAAAATGTTATGGCTTCAACGGTTCTTCCAACCACCAACCATTTTTTTACGATCTTTCATTCATTCTAGTAATTTTAATGCAAAGCTTCTAGATCTTTTTCGTTTTGGAGAATTTTCAGTAAACTGTTACAATTTTCACCTTTATGAATTCAACGGTCTTAACCGCCAACTTCTATTGGTCTTGGTTCTACGTTTTCAGAGAATTTCAGCAGAAGGCTGTTTCAACACGATGCGCTTCCTGAGCTGTTAGTCACGTAGAAGCTCCACCACCGTGTATGGCCGCCAAATTCACATATAAAAGGTGCACACAGTATAATGTAGATCTAATATCAATCTAACAATTTATCTTTTGGTCAGCGAGTTATTATAGCAACCTAAAGAATGGATTGCTCATAATAGCGGCGTAGTCAATATTAAATTAAATACTTCATTCATCTTTTCTCTTTTTCGCCTTTAAATTTATAACTCTCCTCCCCTATTAATCGTTTCATCAATACAAATAAAAAGGGGCCGAACTATCAAAAGAAGTTGGAAGAAAAGTGCCGATTGCACGAAACCAACGAGAATGCCAATGAAACAACCGCAAAGAGATCCAACAAGCTACGCCGCCGAGGGTCAACACACCTGGCGGTAGACTTCACCATGCCAATTCCACTGCGAAGCCAACCAGAAAATTCGTCTCCAACGCCTGATCTGTCCCACAAGTTCCAAGCGACGTTCCGTTACCACTAACTCCAGGAAGAGGATAGATGTATCCAGTGACTCGTGAAGACCATCAATGCCTTTTCAAATATTACTTTGGCGACAGTTACTAAAATTCCATATAATCACTCTCATTACGCAACAACGTAATTCGCATCATCGATCCTACCCAATGGTTAGACAATATCCTCATCATCTTCAACAATAAACAGAAGTTTCGATCATAGGTCCTGCCCTGCATCACGACCGATAAACAATTATAATAAATCAATTTATATCTATACAAAAAATAGTTCGCTATTCTTTTATTTTTTACTTTTCTGATGGAATATTGAATGGATGACTTAAGAAACTTTTACATTATAATTAGCTTCAACAAGAAATGTCAGTCAATTAAAATCGTGAATAGACTCCCTATACGTATAATAATTACAAAGCCCAATATATATCGTTATATTACATTGTTATTGCGTATTACAAGTATTTACCTATAAATTTATATTTTTAAGAATATAAGAACCTACAGTATAATCAAAGCGACCACTTCTTCCCACTCCTGAAATTCATGCATTAGCATTGTGTTACAAAAAAGCGGCATACTGGTTATGTAAAGAAAATAATAACAAACCACCATCCTGTCCTAATAGAATTAAATTCTGTAAAAAATTTGCTTCGTTATTGGATAGGTCGAGACATTTAATTAAATTGAATATCTATAAGATCTTCTGATTTAATACCATTTGGCTTCTTCTTGCTCGATATATTCTTTACAGGAAGTGTATAAAAACCGCCTATAAACTCGATAGGAAGTAGACGAAAAACACAAAAAAGGTAGAGGAATAAGAAACATTATTAATAATATTATCAAGTGTCATGACATCAAACTGAATGGAGGTTTGATTGAACTACCATGTATTATTTGTTCTAAAATATTAATAATAATTCATTACTGGTAAAGTAATGACCCATTTAATTTATCTGACAAGGTCCTGCTTTGTAACCTAACAAAAAAATTCGTTAATAGAGAACTATAATTATTTAAATTGTAAACTGAGCTAATACAAACATCATGTAAATGAAATAACAGGATGTAAAATATGTTTTTCTTCTATTTTGATGATAATATCAATTTACGTGTTAGTTATTAATTAGGAATCAACATTTATTAAGTAAAAAGATGTCTTATATTAAATAGAATAAATATAAGTAAAATTTAATGACGAAGCAAGTGCTATTAGCTTCTTAAATATTTCGCAAGAGTAAAAACAAAGAGGTGTTCAAGGTGTACGTGTTAATTAATCATGATCGAAAATATCGATATCGGTATCTAAATAGGTCGGATTAGAGGGGAGACCAAAAACAAATAAAAACGCCAAGCAACGGCCGCCGTAAGTTATGCGCAAAAATATATAAAGTTATACGCAATAATTATAAATATATACATGAATTAATTCTGATTCAAATAATAATAAAGTCATGAATAAATCAGACTGTCAGTTTTAGTACCGGGGCAGTATTTATTAAATAGGCATGAGACCTACAATAATTATCAGTCAGTATTTTTGGTAATAAATTAGATAATCTTTTAGGAATGATTTTTAAGAATAAACTCGCTCGAAACGAGTTTCCCGACTATATTTCTTTGGAAGCGTTAAGCGTAAAGTTAATTAAAAGTTTATTTATTGATCAAGGTAATTTAAAATATATCTGAATAAATAAATACGATCATTGTGCGTTAATTTAAAAATAATAATGAAATAAGTTTGTGAGCAGCGACAGAACTGTAAGTACTTTATTTAATATTTATTGGGATGTAAACTAACAAATTGGAACGCCATTTTTGTTTGGCTATTTGAACGCAGAAACAAGTATTGATTTATTTTATTGTGAAGCGTTGATTATTTTATTTTATTTATTTTAATGAACGAATATCTTATTTAAATGCATATATGCTTTCTTTAAAACGTATCAATACATTCTTAGTTAAGTCTTTTCAACTCTATCATTTTTCTGCCTGAATTATAGAGACTATCGGCTATCGTTAAGGGTTGGCGTTACCATTAATTATATAGCCCCAAGAGGCATCATGAAACCTGAAAGTTACGCTCGCCTTAGTAATGGTTAAGTCTAGTGTTTTATTCTAATTCTGTTGGGCTAACTATAGGATTATAATTAGAATATACTGTATCAATAATTAAAATAATAGCTTCGTTAGAAGTAGAGAAACCAATGCAAATATTAAAACAGTTCATTTGTCTAAAGTAATAAAGGATCTTAGTACCTCTAACGTCAGAGTAGGGGACGCTACGTACACCATATAAAATTCATCCTCGTTCATCCCAATGTCACGTCGGAGAGTAACCCTCTCTCTCAAAAATATACGTGACATTATTGTAATATTTCGCAACGATGTACAAGTACTTCAAACTGCATCGCACACCACGTATTAGTAGCGCGCTTATGAAACTCGTACAACGCGATTACACTATATTTCGTTTGTAATTAACAGTTTGTATGGATGTAAAATGTATCTATATGAATTGTTTACTGTTGTCTATTTGACTTATATTTCTGAATATTTTAGAAATATAACACAAATGGGCAACAGTACACAATTAATACATAATATAATTTTAATCTCATCCAACTGAAGATAATCTTTTAAAGTAGTAAAACAAATAATTGTAAAAAGTAAAAATTTGTATTACAATTTACGAATCAGATATTTTAATATGAATTAAATTTTCAAGTACATCTAAGTGGCTCTATGTGGGTAACGGATCTTTTGTAATGATAAAAAGCAGATATTTCTGGATCTTTTATTGAGCGAGCGAGCGAGCGAGCGAGAGAGAGAGAGAGAGAGAGAGAGAGACAAAACATCATCTACTAACAAATAAAATGTCTTTTCCAAACACCATTAGAAAAACAGCTTCTAAGATTAGATTTACTTAACCAAACTACAAAAAAAGAGATTTACGGATTGTAGGCTTTTATGTCCGTCGAAATCTTATCTTTCGGCTTTTCGCTCGAAACGAGTTTCCGGACTATATTTCTCTGGAAGCGTTAAGTTAAACTCAATTTTAAAACTTTGATATAAGTTTCATATACATGCATCTAAAAAATATTCTTGAATCTGTATTATCCGTTTACACATTGGTTTTATTAAAAGATTCTCTATAATGTTATATGCTGTTATGCTATTTATTGCTCTACGTGTAATATATTAATAGGAATGATAGAAATAAGAAAACAAATTTGTTATTTTAGTAATAGTTCTCTATTGAAACTTAAATTAACAGTGCCGGATCAAAGGCATGTTACAAAATAGTTTGATCCATTTCAAAACATGAAATTAAATAAAAACCAATTTCAAAAACAACAACAAAATAAAATTCAGGCAACTCTTTATTTTGAAAAGTGGACGTAGCCATGGACCATGGACGTAGCTATAATGTGTCAATGGGAGAGGTTTCCTATACCTAGTAACGTAAACAAAGATAAAGTGCTTTTAGGGCATGAGATTTAATCTTGTTTCATTTGACACAAAACGTTGAATTAGATCTTCAATTCAACGTTTTCTGCGAGAAGAGCTAACCCCGTGAAATTCTCCTGTTCCGTTCTGTTTTGGACGTAGCTTTTAAGTCTCCTCAACGTTGAAAACGTGCATTTGGGAGGCAATTTTGACACAGGCAGAGTTGGAGATTTGCAGCATTGTTCGTATATTTGGGTAGACAAGTATACGGGTCAATGACTTTAAGAGCAGTAGTTGGTCTCTATTTTGGTTCGACCGGGAATCAACATCTGAAAATTAGTTCTGCCATCTTCATGAAGCGAAAGTGTCTTTAAAGCACCGTGCTCGACGAAAGGAAATAAAAATCTTCCGTAATTGTGTTTTTTGGCTCAGTCTGTCCGGACGTTTTAGCGATGAATTTACTTTCCAACCAAAGGCGGAATTATTATTTCACAGGAACTCATTACCTGGGCTTCTTGACAGACTTGTGTAAATCGGTGTTCGCTTCTTAGAGATCTTAACATGCACATCAGTATCCGCTTGTAACTGTATGATTTAGCTAAAAAAGAAAAAGCTAATAGTTAACAAAGAAGAGTCCTAAAACTGCCATTATTATCTTCGGGTTCCGATAATCCTACATAGCCCTGCTGCTAGTGATCGCTAAAAGAAATCTTCTGCAGTTCACAACAGGATAGTTTTTATAATAACTTTCGATCTGTTTCTGTTGTCTTTGCCTATTTTAGTGCACACTACAACATTCCGATCGCTTTCATTTCAAACCCTCTAACTGCTGATTACTTACGCCTATGAGTAATACTAGTTATTTATACTTTGAACATTAAATATTTACAGCGCAATAACTGCAGTTTGAGAAAAAAATCGAGTTGAATTCGATTTCTAATGTAATATTCCGTAATTTCAACAGTAGCTTAGACATTTTTAGTTCATTTTGTCTACATTTTATACACTAATTTTTGCCCAGAATAATTGCTTTGGACATCTATTTGTTTTTTTTTTGTTTTGTCGCATCTGCCAGTATGAACAACTGATTAGCCAATTTTCAGCAATAAAATTTGTTTCAAATAACTTTTTAATAACATTTTGTATATTTTGACATATGTGGATAACCCTTATAATTCTCTTTAAAATGACACTAATATGAGGGGTCCAGCTCTTATGGTTACAAAGAGATGACTCTTAATAACGTAAAATACTCAGAGTCTCGTTATGGCAATAGTCACATGTTATGGCAAATAATATCACATGTAATTGCAAAACAAAAGAATGTTATATCTATGTAAATGCGATGATTTTATATACAGACATCGCCTTGTATGTACCTATATTTATTTTCTTTATAAAAGTAAATAGATTTTGAAAAATAAATTAGATATTACCAGGGTCGGTATGATAAATTATTTTCTTCAAAATGTACGAGAGCCGTACAAGTTTTTTGCATAAAAAAACAGGACAACTTAATCCTGTGTCATTTGAGAGTTTGTTGAATTTGGTATATGTTTATTTTTGATTGAATTTGGTACATCGCATAACTCAGTATTTTCTTTGGATTTTGGAATGATTCTGAATAAGGTCATCAGTGGTTAATTCCTCATCGTGGCCCAAATGATGTAACATTAATGTCACCTTCCAGTGTTCTCACTGGGTTTCCAGTGCTCTTGCTGCACTTTCAGTGTCCCCACTGTGTTTCCAGTGGCCTCCTTCACAATGTTATTATCTTTGGGGGTACACATTATAATTTTGGGAAGTAGTTGAGGACCGCCGATTCTACCCACTCTTCCACCCTTCTCTACCGTATCTCAACTCTTTCTAAACGAAAATCCTATATGACGCCTATAACTTCATTTTCGGTCTGATTTTTTGGGCTTTTTCGGGATCTTCGGGACCTGTGCTGGGGCTCATTCGGGACTCCTATTTGAGCTTTTTCGGGGCTCTGGATTTTGAGGGAACTCCCAATTTTAATTTAACTAGATTTTGCGCGAAATTTGAAATGCATAATATGTCGGTAATCTAGACTTATACATTTTATAATATTATTAGCTAGATCTCACTAGACTTGTAGCTATAAGTTATTAGGATTAACATAAAAATAATGTACAGGGGCAATCAAAACATTTAATATTATTTAACGCTATATGTCACTAGATTTTGTAACTAGTTTCAAAATGAAAAATAACTAGATTTGAAACTAGATATTACAGAGGTCAATATAAAAATAATATACAGGGGCGATCGAAAAAATAGAATAAAAAACTAACTAGGTTTAAAATGAGAAGTAACTAGATTTAAATTAAGAAGCAACTAGATTTAAAATTAAATAGAAAACTAGATTTGTAACTAGATTCCACCAGGATCGACATAAATAATAATGTACAGGGCATTCAAAAATATTTTACAAAAGTCTATGTCTTAACTATAGTGTTTGAATATTGAATAGTCTATATAAATATTTAGAATTTCAATATCAACTATGTTTCGATATTTGAATACATCTTCAGTATAATATTTTCAAAATAAGAATAATAGCATAATTATGAAAAATTTGGATTACATTAATGTATAAATCTATGCATATTTACAAGTTCAATATCAACTATGTTCCGTTATTTGAATACATCTTCAGTACAATATTTTCAAAAATGAATAATAGCGTAATGATGAATAATTTGGATTAACGTATAAATATATGCATATTTACAAGTTCAATATCAACTAAGTTTCGATATTTGATTGCATCTTCAGTTCAATATTTTGAAAATATGAATAATAGCATAATTATGAACAATTTGGATTAATTACATTAAAGTATAAATATATGATATTTTCAATTTCAATATCATTTTGATATTTGAATATATCTCAGAAAGAATTTTCAGTACAATATTTTGAAAATATTAATAATAGCATAATTATGAACCATTTGGATTACATTAACGTATAGATCTATGCATATTTATAAGTTCAATATCAACTATGTGTCGATATTTGATTGCATCTTCGGTACAATATTTTCTAAATACGAATAATAGCATAATTATGAACAATGTGGATTAATTACATTAACGTATAAATATATGATATTTTCTATTTCAATATCGTTTTGATATTTGAATACATTTTCAGAAAGCATTTTCAGTACAATATTTTCAAAATATGAAAAATATCATAATTATGAATAATTTGCATTACATTAACGTATAAATATATGCATATTTACAAGTTCAATATCAACTACGTTTCGATATTTGAATACATCTTCAGTATAATATTTTCAAAATATGAATAACTAACATAATAATTTTCAATTTGGATTACATTAACGTATCTTTTTTATTCGATATTTAACTTTCGATATTTAAATACATCTTGTGCGTGTCGTGTCGTAGGCAAGTACGAGGACCGGGGGATTGATAGGTAGGCTATTTAGAGGTTACGCTTGTTTTCTTTAATTTACCCTAAAGTACTATTGTGCTAATAGAATTAAATAGACGAGTTATAAGGTGACAGTGTAAATTAAAAGATTCAACTTTTGTTGTATGCTAAATATAAAGAACGAATGACTTCCAGTAAGTGAAAGATGAGGTGGCGATTACGTCCACGAATTTATGTACCTATAAATGTAACAGATTATATTATATTCGTTTTATAAATTAATATTGTACACAATTTCTTTGACAATTGTAATAAATAAATATATAAGTAAAAAATAAACCAAAACAGAACAACATCAAAAACACTTTCATTTATTAACGGAAGCTTGACGGACCCTGGCTCACTATCGTGTTCCATTTATTTCCTCATATATCCTAACCTCCTATCCTCTTTATTTCTCTTTTAATCTTTTCCATTATGCTCAACTCACCTCCTTCGGACCAAACACACCCTCATATTCTCGGCCAATATCCTGTCACTCTCACCCCAAACTAACCGTACACATTCCCTTACCCATGGTTCCCATCGTTTTTCTTTTTTTTTCCCGCATATCCTACATAATCTCTCATTCTCATTCGCCCAGTACCTATTTCCTCGCTCAACACCTCCATACCTAAACCCCGCAACTAGTCTCTTACTTTTCGTACTCCATCCCT
>WYDF02311628.1:0-28452 GCA_009867245.2 Adranes taylori
TAGGTTACATATATATATATATGTGTATATATATATATATATATATATATATATATATATATATATATATGCATTATAGTTCAAATTTATAATATAAAAATAGTAAACCTGTTTATACTTATTGCAAAATGAAGTTACAGCATTGAAGGCATATACAAATTGAACGGGGTTTTAAATTTATAGGAGTCGGTGGCTAAGCGACATTTTTTGGGTAAATATGCTAAACTGCTTTTAAACATTTTACTTCAGTTGACAGTATTAAGAGAACGATACAATGCATTAGAGTAAGGAAATTAGAAGAATATAAGCAATTTCTGTGAAGAATGAGTGACGGAGTAAAGAAAAAGAAAGAAAATATAGATGATTCCAAGTCAAACCTACATTTAAAATGTTTTAAACAAACCAGAAACAGTACTTGAGTAGACGGCATACATAGTTTATCAGTGGCGTAGTTTATTTTTGTTTTATATCATAATATTTGCATGGAATAAAAACCTATTCTCTTTCTAGCTGGAAAATCAGCCAACATTTAATTTCTCAAAAATTCAGTTTTTACTCTAAAAGCCTAATATTTTGTAAAGAATTGTAAAGTGCATTTAATGGAATTAGTTCTACTGCAACATAATCAATAGGGCGCTCTAGTCCGAATATCAAACTTTGAAAACTATTAGTTATAACTCGGAAACTGTTACCACTTTTTATACAATATTTTTCCACAATTGAAATTTGAAAGATGTTTTTTTATAATGAAAATTTCCCATCATTTTTGTTTTTGAAAATTGTTCTGGCAATCTTTTTAATTATCTATTCACTTATAATTCTATGGTTTTTGACGAAAATTAATTCTAAATTGGTTGAGCAAGATAAAAAATAGGGCAACTAATATTGGGAGTAAATTGGCCTTGAAGAAAAATTGTATGTATTTCTTGATTACCATAATTGTTTTGGTTTTTATAAAAGATTGAAAAATAAAAAATAAAACTTCGGAAATAGTTTAATATCCTCAGTCGATTTTGGGCAATAAAATGTTAAACACATTTAAACTTTTTTTTGTAAAAGCCTATATACAATGTGACGACTCTTCTAATTCTCTTTAAAACAATTGCAATATGCAGAATCCAATTTCAACGTTTGCAATATCTAATTTTCGAATAGGTACTTATCATTAGCGTACTATGATATGATTTTGATATATTTACATGTCACAGTTACTTTTAACTTTTCTGTCAAGTATATAGATGTATCAACTTCTTGGATCTTATGAAGGTCTATTTGTTTCAATAATATAAGAGGCCTAAGCAACATCAGTTGGGCTTACATTAGCTTTTCACGTCATTAGAAATAAATCACGAATTCTTCTATGTAAATAACAATTTTGTATGTATATTATGTAAAAGATGTAATACTGGAGTACATATAATATACAGGGATGTCCACGAAGGCGGGCCACCAGTTTTATCTCTTAGTGCTTACAGCTTTGGGAAAAAATATTCATTGCTAGAGTTGCCAAGAGAAATCTCTGGAAAATATTTTGAAGTTCATAATTTCAGCGATAGAGGGCGTAACTGCAAGGTGTAAAAATAAACATTGATCTTTGAAAAAAAGTCAATTTTATTTAAAACTTTTTTCGTACATTCATTAATAAGGGTGGGAAAAACTACCGAATAAGGTAATAGTTAATCGTTTGTAAAGTCCAAAAATTTTATCTCATTTCAACATAATTTCACTTGCTTGAAAGGAAATTTTAAGTAGACGATATAATTTTCTTCAAATATCGGAAGAAAAACTAAATGAGAAGTCTTTGAATATTTTTTTTTAGTTGATGGGGAAGAACTTAGATATCCACAAATTTTCCTAAAGACCCTTGTCGATGTCATGATGTGCCTTTATACAACTTATTATTTGTACCCAAGATTCTAGCGTGATTTATTTCATAAAATGTACCTAAATTTACCCATTTTGGATATAAATACAGTCAATTTGGCACGATTAAATAAAACATAGTAATTGAAATTGCTCAATAAAATTTAAACTTTCAATCACTGTGCAAAATTTTATAACCAGAACAACGTAAGAGGTTAAAAAATCGATTAGCATTTACAAATTCCTGTAAAGCGATCGACTTTTGTGCTCAGCCATTATAAATTCGGCTATTTTGTCCTGTTTTTAAGTGTGCATTCTATTCCAAAATGAGCCCGAAAAGGTCCGAAAAGTTTTTATGCCGGCAAGACTCTATTAAACATATAGTAAAACTAAAAAATATAAAGATGCGTAAAAGTATAAAACTATGCTTTCCATGTCTAAATTACATAAATATTAGCAAAACCTAAGATTTCTTAAAAATAGGTGTGAACCAAGTACTTAAGAAACCTATACATTTTTGGCCCAACATATTTTAGATGTTTCTCTATGGCATCTATTTTCTCGAAAACTAATATTGTACCATTTTGTGTTTACAAAATGTGTCCATCTCTTATACTTTTCACATCAAATACAAATTAATGTAAACTGTTCAAACGTGGGTGTGCAATATTTACTTAGAAACGAAAGCATAATCTATATTGCATAACATATCTAAATTCTAAAATACTATCTCCATGTGTTCGAGAGCTATGAATAAAAATGTCTAAACATGTTCCATAAAAATTATACTACAATAACATTTTTTCCCGTGAAATGAAGTTTTAAGAACGTAAAAAAAAATCTAAACTCAAAAACTAAGTGTTACAGATTTTCTCTACTACTCCCTGGAAACGCTATGAAATATTCTTCCCAACAATGTGCCGCACGTCTATTCCACAACTTTCCATATAGTCGAGACAAAATTGTCAATTGAAGCCATAGAAGGGGCACCTTTTCGAATTTTCCTCATTTTCCCCTTTCAATATTATTGTGACAGAACGAAACATAGCCTTTCATGATCACATTCAACGCTTATCTTACAATCTAATTTTTGAATTTATACGTTCTCATCGAGTCGAGGAAAAGTTTATCGGAAAATAAAAAACTTGTCGATTTCTAATATTTTTAAAATTTTGCTCCCAAATAAATTACATTTTGGAAATTTTTCTCAAATTTTCCAACATTTTATTGAAATTGGCAATTTTAAAAAGTTCACTTTTGTATATTGGCTTATACATATTTTGCATATTGGCTTATGCATATTGGCGCAAACTACATATTTTAATCTTGTCCAGCAAGCTATAGACTTCTTAATAAGGTCCAAAGTAGCACCCGTTCAATTTTTCCATTATGTCACGAGTAGCACGCTTTTACCATATTAGTTATATTAGATATTAGTAAAGATCTATATAATAATAAGATATTCGCGGCAATGTATTAAAATGAGACTAAAAAAATCCTTAATAACCAGATGGCATCAGGCTACTTTAGGGATTTTTAAGATGCGCTTACACTGTTTCATTCAGTCAAATATTAATATGCACTACAACAATTATTGATTTAAGATATAAAAATGTTAAATGAAATGAAATCGTACGTTTTGAAATATTGTTCTTTGTAATGCGTTATCTTTAAGATATATCAAAAAAGTTGTAATATAAATTATATAAACTACATATGTACTATATAATTATACTGGGACATGAAACATAAATATTCTTTTACATATTGGGTGCCAAAAATTTTATACTACGGCCTGATTTATTGAGTATTGATCATCGAACCTTCATAACTAACCTGGTAATTGTGTTTTAATAATTTCTTCAAATTAACTCAATACTTGATGACTCGCATAAGTATAGACATGCAGAACTGTAGCTGGGAGGTAACTGTGCTTCGCCCACCTGTGTATTTTATATCATAAAAATTCAATATGAAAAACATGCAAAGCTTTACGGCGGCTTTGCACGCCTTTATATTAATTACATTGAGGTTCTACGAAAACACAATACTTCACTAGAACTTGACTAGAAACACAATACAAAACTATAGTCAAGTAGTATACTTGACTGGAGTTTATTGTCGATACGCACATTCCTTCGTCAACCCGAAGTTTATATTAAAATAAATCTATTTCAAGATTATAATCTGCTACTGACAATGGCATTTTATTTTACAGATTTCACAAAATGTAATGTATTTACTCGTTTTACATTTTCCGAATTAGTATTGTTAAGAAATTCTAACACAGTGGTCATTTTTTGACTCTAAGATATTCTAACTCAGTGATACATATAATCTAACTCAGTGGTCTTCAACTTTTTTACAACCAAAAATAATATCTAATCTTCATAGAAAATTATTTTTTTAATTCTTCTATCTATTTAATATATATAGCACACTTTAAATAAAAAGACATACTTATTAATCAAATTTTTTATTTTATAACTTATAACTTCAGGCATTAATATTGAAGTATGTTTATTAAAAGGACATACTTTGATAGTAGAATCTGTCGGTCTGGAACATATATTCCTAAATCCATTTCAAATACATTTCTAATTTGCTTATATAAAGGATATTTTTTCATCATAATTTTTATTTATTTTCTCAATATATTCTGGCACAAAATAACCAATATAATTTTTTATTAATATCTAAAATAGAAATTAAAAGCATGTTATTAGGACACTTATATACAATTTATTGACATATAGCTTAAAAAGTAATGTTTTTTAATACACATACCTAAATAAATTTAAAATTAATTTCCAGTTTTAGAATTGAAATCTCTTGTTTTCTACAATATTTTCACTCATGGCAATATTTTTCTTATGTCGTATCTTCTCAACAGCCCTTTAGTAATTACTTTTAATTAACATATATGTTGAAATAGAAAAAACACAGAAACGTTTTAAAATATAACATTATCAATTATAAGTATATGTTTGAAACTATATTTTTTTATTTGTAATCGAATTAGATCTATCTTTTACACATAAATGGCATTCTTCTCATAATATTTTCTTACATTAAAAATTGTAACATATGGTTTATCATACGTAACATAAGATTTAAAATAAATAAAAAAGCACACAAAATAATTTTACAAAGAACATATCAGATTATATCATATTTTGATGAACTATTAACCTTTATTGTTATACTATAGATAGCTGCCTTTTATATTTGATTTTGTTTATCATTGCATGTGTCATGTGATGTTTATACAAGGAATTAAATAATTAATTTGAATTGTTAACAAAATAAATAGATGAATTTATTTTATATAATCATACTATCCTATGGGATTCGTAGAGTCTTATGTCCTGTGTTCTATAAACTTTGTTTCGTTGATCCAGCTTTAGTACAAATAAAAATATTGGCAATTTTCTGAACAAACTAAATTTTCTATAGGACCGTTTTGCTAACAACCCTTAAACTATCCTATGGGATTCGTAGAGCCTTATGTACTGTATCATATAAACTTTCTTTCGCTGATCCAGCTTTAATACAAAGAAAAATATTGTTAATTTTCAAAATAAAATAAATTTTCTATACAGCCGTTTTGTTAACAACCCTTAATCATACTATCTTATGGGATTTGTAGAGCCTTATGTCCTTTATCCTATAAACTTTGGTTAGTTCATGTAGCTTTAATACAAAGAAAAATATTGGCAATTCTCTAAATAAATTAAATGTTCGGGCCATTTTGTTCACAACCTTTAATCATACTATCCTAGGGGATTCATAGAGCCTTATGTCCTGCATCCCATAAACTATATTTTGTTAATCCAGCTTAAATAGAAAGGTGGAAAAGGTTTCTGTATAACTAGTAGGCATTAGTAAGCTCAGTTAATATTGTAAATAATTTTAAAAATGTATTAGAGTACAACATTCCATTAATTTAATTATTTGTCCTTTATTATCAATGAAATAAAATAATTATTTGATAAATGATACATACAAAACACAATGGTATATAAATGTGTTTTTATTTGAAATATACAAATCTAGTAGCATAAAACAATTAAACTATTTTAAATATACAGAATAACTTAAAATTAAGTTTTTTTATAAAAATCTAAAGCCGCTAAATTAGTTTCAAGCCTTTCTTTTGGGCTGGGTGGAAGCATCATTTGTGGATAATTTTCTTAGACAACGAAATGTTCTAATTAGGCAACGATAGGTAACGATATAATTACCCTTCAGCTAGTTAAAAATTAGGCAACGGTATAATAACCCTTGAGCTAGTTTGATGTTTTCTGTAGACATGGTAGGTGAAGCTTCCAAAACGAGCTGTTATGGACGTTTTCTTTTTAAAAAGTTAAAGTCAATCACATTGCGTGGTCATTGATGAATTCAGTATTTTGTAAAGTTTTGAAAAATAAGTATTGCCTAGGAGTTAAATTTCTTTAAAGTTTAATTTCGTCTATGAAACTACCCAATATATTAGAAAATGCTTAGCTGATTGATTGACAAAACAACTTAAATTTAAGCCAAAACGACTATGAATACAATATCATGTAGAGTTTTGAAAAACAAGTATTGAAATAGGACTCAAATTTCTTTAAAATTTAATTCCGTCGATGAAACTATCCAAAATGTTAGAGAATTGTCAGCTGATTAATTTTTACTATTATGTAAGAAAGATACAAATCTAATGGCTTAATACTAGAATACTATAACTATGAAATGTTGTAAATATATAAAATAACTTAAAATTAAGCTCTTTTATAAAAATCTAAAGCTGGAATATTAGTTTTCAGCCTTTTTTTGTCCGTGTGGAAGCATCAATTGTGGATCATTTTCTTCTTCTTCTTCTTCAATAACTAGGCAATCAGTGTCGTTGTTGCTTTTGACTATACCATAACGGTATACTAACCCTTGAGCTAATTTGATGTCATCTCTGTACATGGTAGATGAAACTTCCTGTATATGAACAGGGCACCTTCCAAAACGGGCTGTTATGGACGTTTTCATTTAAAAAAAATTTAAGTCAATTGATGATTCATTTTTACTCTTAATTAATAAAAAAGAATAAAGTTGAGAATTTAGTGTAATGAATTAGAATTAATGTTTTTGGAAAATTTATTAGAAAAAACTAATATATATTTAAAAAATTAAAAATGCATTATTGAAAAAATTATTAAAGAAAAATTATTTTGGATTCATGATTCATTTTTATTGCTATTTAATAAAAAATAATGACTTTCTTGACAAATTTATTAGCAAAAAACTAATATATATTTAAAAAAATTTAAATGCATTAGTGAAAAAAATTATTTATGAAAAATAATTTTGTATTAATGATTAATTTTTCATTGCTGTTTAATAAAAAAGAATAAATGTTTGAGAATTTATTCTAATGAATTACAATTAATTTTATGAAAAATTTATTAGCGAAAACTTATATGTATTTAAAGTTTTCGTAAAAAGTAATATATTTAAAAATTTTTAGCAGTAATTTTATGTCTGTTGAACGTACTACTGTGTATTTGGATACTTTGATAAAGTTGTGCCTTAATTCAAATGCTTATATACAACTTTTTTGTTGATTTTGAATATTTTCTACATATGTAATATTGCCATATGTAATATTGCCTATGTAATCATGGTTTTCGGAATTGTCATTAGATTAATTTATCATGAAACACTTAATCTTTTGACTTTTAAATTATATTGTTGCATATGTGGTTGCATCAAAATTGATTTATTTGAAATATAATTAACCTCTAAAGTGTCTAAAATGGAAGATAATTAGTTTATGAAATACATTCTCAAAATACTTTTATCATCTAGACTACTTAGTCTTTTGACTTTTAAAGTATATATTAATTAAGATAATGTATTATTTGCGTAAGGTTTTTTGTTAGTTAGTGGTTTATACATTGTTGCATATCAAATTCTTACAAAATCGATTTTCTGAGATATAACTAACCTTTAACTAAAATGTAAGATAATAAGTTTATACATTGTTGTATATGAAATGAGGACGATTAAATAGTGCAAGGTCAACTAAAATGTAAGATAATAAGTTTATACATTATTGTATATGAAATGAGGACGATTAAATATGCAAGGTCTTGCAAATTATTCCGTTTAATGAACTACAGTACAAAGAAGCATAGTTTGTCACAGCAACACTTAAGTTGATTATATATTATACTTTTAATATTAATCAAGTTTTTATTAGTTTCAATCTGCTTATCGATCAGTCACTATTATATTTAAAAATTGGTATATTTAAACGTAAGTTTCTGCCTCCTTCTTATAATTTAGACATACAGACCTGGTTCTGTCTTAACAAAACATTTAAAATTATTGTAGATGGCGTCAACACAAATAAATTTTTTATGCGTGTGTGGGGTTTCCTGTTGAGGAAAGATGCTCTCCAGAGGCACCATGGAACATTTAATGTATTCAAGCGACACTACCGCCTACTGCGGGATCTCCTGCGTCGACTAATAAAGGTGGATAAGAAAGTATGCATTCTCTTAAACGACAGGAATCATCTGATTGTGAAATTCCCAGCACATCCTTCCAGGTCAAACAGTGTAAAGTTCACTGCGAATCTTGTAATCTGGATTTCGATTCTAGATCACAGTTGTCGGCCCATTCAAAAACTCGGGTGCATTTAGAAAAATAATCTGTGCATTTGAAAGATGGTACTGTTCTCATTAAAACATCTTTTAAAAACCGTGTAGCCACATACATAATCTATATTCCCCATGATAATATTACCGATGGACCATCATTATTATAATAAAAAAAAAACGCAAGTATCAAGTCTTGTATCTAGGCAGACCGATTCTTGAAAATTTAATATTGAATTGTTTGGCCTGTACCATAAATCAAATATTGATTCGGAAGATGATCTGTAGTTAAAATCCTTTAATTCTAAATTTCAAATTTTAATTTCACCATCAGATTTGTATGATATGTTGGAAATTTATGATAATCTTTGCGCTACTGTTTAAATAAAATCGGAGGAATTCCAACACAGAGAAAGTGTCTGGACTCTTATTTACGTTTCTCACCTGGAGATTAACATAAACAAGTATTCACCGCTCCGTGGTTCTTCGTACTTGGAATTACCAAAGTGCATTAGTGCAAACAGGGCGTGCATAAATATTAAAAACTTCGATAATGCATGCTTCGCGTAGTGCATTGTGCCTCATCTCTACCCTGTCATGACTGCAACAATACAAATAGGATATCGAGCTATCCTGATTATCGTATCGTATTAAATTTGGAAGGCATTGAATTTCCAATATCTCTTAAAGATATTACAAAATTTGAATTACTAGATAATATTTCGCTCAATGTTTATGGTCTTGAAAAAGTAGAAAATAAATATCATGAAGTCGGCTCTATTTATTTTACTCGAAATACATGGGACTACATGTAAATTTATTACTTTTAGTTGAAGCGCAAACTTCTCACTACGTTTTAATACAAAATATGTCTAGATAAATAAGAAATGAGCATACACGATATAATGGTAATTTTTTTATGTGATGGTTGTTTGACATTTTCTTGCTAAATCTTGCTAAATACGATCCTATTAAACTAGATACATTTCTGACTTATTCGGATGCTAACAATTTATATGGCTGGATCCCGGTCAACCTCTCCCATCATGTAAGTTCTTTTCTAATGAGAAATTACCCATTTTAATGTAATGAATATCTTTGATAATTCCCCCAAAGGCTACTTTTTGGAAGTTGACGTTGAATATCCACAAGAGCTGCAGTCTGCACACAATGATTTACAATTTCTCGTTGAAAATGTTGTTCACCTCCATTAAAATTCAAACAGACTAAATTAATTGCAAATCTAATGATCAGACAAAAATAAATTGCGCACTATCGCACATTATAAGAGGCTGTGGATAATGGCCTCAAAATTACAAATCTTCACGGTATTTTGGAATTTAATCAATGACCCTAAAAGAATACATACAATTAAATACGGACTTATGTATTAGAGCCACAAATAATTTGGAGAAAGACTTTTACATGCTGCTTAATAATTCGGTATTTGGGAAAAGTATGGAGAATGTGGATAAAAGTATATTGAATTAGTATCAGACTGGGATGACTTGGGCAAACGGTGTGGGGCTCTTAGTCTTATGGCCCGATTAAGTTTTCGACATAGCAGCTAGTTTACGGAAAATCTTATGGCTATTGATCTAAGTCGCCTAAAGGTAACCTATAATAAGCACATATACGCTCGTTTCGCCGTCCCCGAATGATCCAAACACTTGATGTATGATTTCTTTTATCATTAACTCAAGGCAACATACTCAGTCTGAAGCTTTGTTATAATGACACAGACAGTTTTACTATGCACATACAGACGAACAATATTTACCACATATAACAATTTACATAGATTCGATACCTCCAATTTTTCTATCAATAACCAATTTAATATGCGCCTAAAAAATCAAGCTGTTTCCTGTCTGATGAAAGATGAATATGGAGGGAAAATTATGTACGAGTTTGTTGGGTGGCGGGATAAATGATATTATAATCCGAGGACAAAATAATTAAACAATCAAAAGGGGTAAAGAAAATAGTTGGCGGTAGAGAGATCACGGTACAAGATTATAAGACTTGTTTGCTTGATGAGAGGCAAATATACAAACAACAATATATATATTCAAATAAATCAAATATACGATTTTCACTCAAGAAAATTAGTAAACTAGCCCTATCGTGCCGATGGTATTAGCAATTTGGCTTGGGGTCATAAGACTTCCCATCAAACGAGTAACCCGAGTATTCTAGGCATATACGTCGGGATAGCTCAGGTACATAGCTGCACATGTACTGTTCATTTTTTATATAAATCTCCAATTCCCTATACTATTTATCAAAAAAAATGATGTTAATATTATTAATTTTCTCTCATTTACCTAACATTTTATGCAAAATTTTTAATATTATCATCCACGTTGCCTAAGATATTTCATATAAATTTGTACATCTGTAATAGTCATATAGGATTAACCACATATGCTAAAAATCAACGGTCGCCATTCAGTTATACCTTATTTGATTACATTGGTAGTTTGGTATGACGCATCACACATCTATCACATGATGTTTAATGGTGCTGCAAGATCGAGTATACTGCAGCTGATCTTATAAGTTACATCGTTAGAAAAGGTCAACTGATAAGATGATATTTAGGACGCTGCAAAACCGAGTATGCTATACTGAATGTTATATGATGCACCGCTTTTATAGTTATGAAATTTGTATGTATCATTACACCATTACAATTAGAAGAAACAATATAATTTCCAGTTCCGTCTACATCGTCGATTAGAAACAAGAAATATGAAGGAAGTTTCATTTTCTGATCAAACTAAAATAAGATACATCAATTCAGATCAAACTATTAATGATGCAAATATTCTAATTCAAGATTATCAACAAAATCGGTTTAAAACTATGAGCAAAATGTTCAATTAATGAATGATTTATAAAAAGAAACTGAAAGAAACAATGAAAATGATTAAATAATTATATTTTCTAGCGTAAACAGCATTTCAATATTTATGAATAAATATATTTTTAAAACATGTTATATTATTTTTTTAATATTATAGTATAATTTTATGTATTATCTCATACTCCAACTTTCATTTTTATAAAAGCTATTTAGCTAACTATCCTTAATTATAACGATTAATAGAGCTTTACGCCCTGTATTCTACAAACTATATTTCATTCGTGTAACTTTAGTAGAAAGGAAAAACATTAACAATTTTCAATAGATCCATTTTGCTAACAACCCGTAGTCATGCTATGCTATGCCCTTATGTCCTGTATCCTATAAACTTTTTACCGTTGATCTATTTCTAGTACAAAGAAAAATATAGATAATTTTCTATGGAGCCATTTTGTTTTCAACCCTTAGTCATGATATCCCATGGGATTGATAGGGCCTATTGTGCCCGGCGTGTCGGCTGTAGAGTCCAGTAATTTTATAAAACTGAACGGTGTAGGTGAAGAATATTGTTTTAAAGCTCAAGATGTCGCTACGTACTTGGATTATAAAAATAGAAGAAAAGCAATAAGAGATCACGTGTTGTCTGACTGGAAGTACAATTATGATGACTTTAAGGTAGAAACGAAACGTTCTTGCATTGATCTAGCTTTAGTACAAAGAAAAATATTGTCAATTTTCTAAATAAATTATAATTTTCTATAAAGCAATTTGATGCCCAACCCTTAGCCATACTATACTATGGAATTGATAGAGCCTTATCAACTATGAGCATTGGGATTGATAAAGCCTTATCCTGTAAACTTTGTTTCGTTCATCCAACTTTAGTACAAAGCAAAATATTAATAATTTTGAAAAGAAATAAAAATTTTTCCAGAGTTGTCAACTAAATAATTTCCTTATTACTCAATTAAATATTGACGTACACGTATGCTTACAATTTGTTTTAGAACGTAATGGAATAATATTTTTTTCACAGCATAACAAGGAATATTGTTATAGTGTTGCAAACTAAATCTTTAAGAACACGTGTTCTCACAATTTGTTCTCGAACATAATGCAATATATTTTCCAGTGTTGCGAACTAAATATTTTTTCTTGTGCTACCAACTAAATATTCAAACACACATACATTTGTAGCAACGCTTAGTTGTTAGACAGTAAGGCCCGAAGCATCTACCACATTGCAAATTGCGAAATGTTGGATGCGCTAGGCTCCTAGTGTGTGAGTGTGGACTCTCTTTCTATAAAGCCGTTTTGTTGACAACCCTTAATCATACTATCCTATAGGATTCGTAGAGCCTTATGTCTTGTATCCCATAAACTTTCTTTCGTTGATGTAGCTTCATAAGGAATGAAAATATTAACATTTTTCACGTAGCGACCTTTAGGCAGCCATAAAATCAACTCCAACCTACCAAACGGCATCTATTCGGGTTAAATGCTTATCGTAGGCATGCGCAACTGGCTTTTTTGAAAGCTTCGCTTTCACCTGTCGTTTCTGACCCATAGGGCTTCCATTAAATGGTACATCCTCAACATCTGAAGACATGTATACTTACCTGAAGATAGGTAATTCGTGTATTCACGTATAACATCGGTATCCTTTATCTTCGTGCTTTATCGTTGTCGGGTATCGTCGGCTTCGTATATCATCATTTATCTTCGCGCATCATCGGCTTCGTGAATCATCGTTTAACTTCGTGTATCATAGGCTCCGGGTGTCATCGTTTAACTTCGTGTGTCATCTGGCTCGGGTATCATCGTATAACTTCGTGCATATTAGGATTCGTTGTCATATTTTAACTTCGTGTATCCTCGGTCTCGAGTATCATCGCTGAAGTTCGTGCATCATCGAATAACTTCGGCTGGCATCGTTTAACTACGTGTATCATCGGTCTAGGGTACCTTCAGCTTCGGATATCATCGTATGACTTCGTGTATCTTCGTATATAATTCATTAGCAGTATTTATTGCGCAATACCTTAGAGACGTTGCGTAATACATAACCTCGCATCATCAGCTCGTGGCCATCTTGGGTTTAAAAAGCTTGGAATTTGGGGATTCGCCATTGATATTTTCGTTAAAAAACCGTTATAATTTGAATTCAAATTTTAATTTTTACGCGACACGCCAACGGAGCAGAGCTACACCCCGTATTTTTAACTCAACCATGTGATTCTTGTTTACAAACAAGCGTCGACGTGCTTTTTGTTTAAAACATTTAAGTCACGTGACTTTTTTGTTTACATTTAAGCCGGAGGACATCATGGATTGCGCAACAATTGGGTAATATTGCACAATATCTAACTAGTATTGCATCATAATTAGCGTTTCAATGTGTTAGTCTTGGAATAGTAGTGGTTGTTGGAGTTCACTATAGAGGGGGGTGGAATTCAAAAATAGTAGGGATAAGTGTGGAACGGCTTCCTATTAGCTGATTGGTATGACATCATCATTCCAACAACCAATCAGAGAGCAGCATTGATGACGTTAACCAATCAGAACACAGGGATTTGCATGCGCAAGATGAAGGTCGTTCAAGGTCAAATGTTGTGGGAATGACGGTGAACTCTCCAATCCGTTTCTTTCACTTTAGTTATTCGAAGAGCAATGACGCTCGAAGCGGCGACTTGACAGTGATCGTGTTTGATTCCATGTGACTTGACTGAATTTTCATATTGTCAATAAATCTTATAAACGAGTCTCGTGGCTTATCAGTCATTTGCATTCGAATGCAAATGTCGAGTTAGTTTTAACGGTTTTGTAGCGTCGTTTGAAAGAATGTTGGAACATATTACACACATAGATCGTAGTACTCAGTTCAGTGTCAGCAGCTTTAATAAAACCAAAGTTCAAATACTCTTTACGGTAATATCTAACAAAGCTTCTGTTCTCTTTTTCTTTTGAACAGCTAGTACACATTCATTGCCTTTTTATTGCAGTTAGGTGTGATTTGTTTGAGCTATGTAAAATATTCGGTAACTAATTTTACAGTTTCCACAAAAATTACAAAATATCTACTTATCATATAGTTGCTTATCAGATTAGTTGATAAGTTTACAGTTTTCGTTAATGCATGTAATTGGACAGTGAGCTATCCGTTGTTTTTAAAATTAGTATTTTGTCATATTGTAATATTACATTATATGTGTAACACTGAGATATTATTGTACGAGCATCATTGAAATATGTCTCATTGTTACCCATTCCCAAACATTATGATGCTCTTCACGCTCTTTGATGCTTCGTTTAAAAGTAGGTGAATTACTTTTGTTTCTTGCCTTAAGAATTGAGCTTTTTGTTCCCATAGTTTTATTCAAATATTTAGAAAATTTCAAAATGCCTCAAACCCTCCGAGGAAAACCACCATAGGAATGTTTTTGGAAGAAACAATAAGGCCTATTACACGTGGCTCATATTTTATGCCACACGTCCTACGACGGGTCAACTATTAAATTCGGTCTATGTTAATATACGGTACTCAACATAACGCCCTTATTGTCTTATGCGAAACATAAGAATTATGGAAATTTCCATAAGGTTAGATTTTCATGAGGTATGCTTAGAGGCCAATAGATTCATTTAATTACAAAACTGGACCACTCTTACAATCAGAAATAAAAATCTATTAAGTTGTTAATATTACATAAATGAAGCAAAAATGACATAAAAGTACGTAAGAAACATTTCACAGGCACTGTGTGATTACTTTCTTATGCTTTTAAGTTATGAGTTTGGCGTAAAACATAAGACGTATGACATAAGCTATGTGTACTGGGCCTAAGAAAATCTGTAGGAAGTGTTATAAATGGACGCAGCATTAGATCTGTTGCGAAAGTCGAAGGCTTAAGTTTCCCAACTTTCGCGAGTTGATGAATAAATTATATTAATAAAAATATGCTAATTAAATATGACTGCAAGTATGTAAAGAAGATGAAAAGTAGTGAAACTCTACGATGAAATATACTCCTAATTATAAAGTAAACAAAGTTTTTACTCAACAATAGGAATATGAGTTGGTTCAATGCACATCATAAAATTCTCTCAAATATTTTATGGCTTGCCAGTAATAGAGTGCCGAAAACCTGCCTTTAAAATAGCAGAGATGAATAAATTGTAAATGCCTAAAACTTGGAAAACCAACAGAAGCGCAAATTTTATGAAACGAAACTCGAACATTAAGAACTCCAGAAGGATGAAGTTTATCAGGAGCTACATCATTCAACAAGCACAATCTAAATTTCGTTTTTGATAATTTGTACAATGCAATAAATCGTCATGAGAAGTTTCATGACGGTGTGCGCATATGTAATATAGGCGAAACTGCAACGATGATTGTTCAGAAATCAACACCGTGTTGGCTGCTAGAGGTGAGAAACAAGTAAATTAAGTGACTACTTGTGAAAAGGGAGTATTCGTAACAAATTGTGTTATAATTAACGCTACGGGAAACCATTTATCGCCCCTTATTGTATTTCCTCGTGTCCACTTTAAAGATGATATGATTGCAGGAGCTCTATTAGGAACATTAGGACTGGCAACATCATCAGGTTGGATGAATACAGATTTATTTTTTAAAGTTATAGAACACTTCATCGCACATTCTGGTAGCACAAAAGACAATCAAAATCTTCTGCTTTACGATAACCATAAAAGCCAATTATCAATTAATACAGCCAAAGGAAATTGCGTTACTGTAGTAAGATTTCCATCATATTCTACACATAAATAGTAGCCTTTAGATGTAGGCTTATTTAAGCCCTTTAGTTTAGCTTAGAACTCTGCTGCAGACAGTTATTTAATAAAACATCCTGAAAACAAATATCAATTTATCAAGTAGCAGTTTGTGTAGAAGCATTTAAAAATGCTTTGTTACCAGAAATGTTTATGTCTTCTTTTAAAAATGCAGAATTTTTCCCCTTGATCAGTTATTATTTACAGACATAGATATTTTTACCAGGTTCTGTTTTGGACGGGCCTCAGGGTGTAGTAGAGTTAAGCCAAAAGGCCTCTTCCTTTAATACTATAATCGAAGGAATTTCTCTAACAATAACTAAGCAATTAAGAACTTCAGATGATTTACGTGGATATTCAGAAGCATACTTAAGTAAGCCTAGGAAAGGTGGAAAAAAGGCAGAAATATGATAAAGAGCAGGGTGTAAACAAAAATAAAAAATGCAGCTTAGAGAAAAAATTTACCGACAAAAACAAGAAATGCACTCTAATTCATCATCCAATTTTGAAAATCAAGTTGATCCAACAATCCGATTTTGAAGACTTAGAAAAAGGTTTCGATGTAAATGATTACGTTCTGATTGAATTTCCAACAAGGAATTTGAAGACAAATTCTATTTAGTACATTGGAAAGTTGTTATCTTCTATTTTGATATATACATAGTTACTTTTATTTTCCTCAAAAATAGTACCATTTGACATTCCGTTTCATTGTTACCCTGGGTGGGTAATATTGAGACAATATTACGCATAATGTTTATAAAGAATGAATAATTTCATGTCAACATTATTTACGGTTTAAATTTACAATTATACATAGAAATATTAAGCAACGTATGTTCTTTTTGAGGTAATTATTTTTAAAATACAAAATAAAAACAGCGTCTCATTGTTGCTTGCTTTCCCCTACTTCGTGTTGAAATTCACAATTATAAGAAATGTATTTGTTATATATACTCATTTTTCTGTTTCTGTAATATACAAATTCTAATAAAATGTATGAAAATAATACACAAAAATGTTTATTAAGTTTTCTTTACAAATGAATGCACTATATGTCAGAAATAACTAATTAGTATCCTTTGAAAAGTAGATATATGAATATTGTGAATTCAAAATTCGAATAGAATAATCTTTTGGAAAAATCAAGATTTGTAGGTATTATATTTTTCTTAATTTGTATAGAAGCATTGGAACATTTGTACACAATTATATTGAAATATGCACCATGTAACCAGATCTTAATCTAGATATCATTTTAAATAAACATACATATCTAAAGATAACAAATCGAGCTTCATTGTGTTAACGTATGTATGCCTCATTAACTTCCATAAGGCGAACGTTACTACTTTACTTTCTTTGATATTAGTCATTGCAACGCAAATCTAATTCAACAAAATCATGCCATTAAACAAGAAAATCATTCAATACATTATTTGTATTGTGTTCACTCTTCCGCAAGTCACACTATCATTAAAATATCTTGTTTGTGTATACCACCTAGTACAAATATTAGATTCCTTAAACAAAAGCCAATTATTTTAAGGTTAATAATTACATACATGTCTCAATGTATTTATTTTATCACTAAATTGTAGTGATGGGAATCTATGCCTACAATTTAAATCTATGCCTTACAGTGAAAAGGAAAAAGTGCCTAAAATTAAGTATTTTTTAATTAGTAGTGCGCTACATTTTATTTTATTATATGCATTGTTATTTCTATTTTATTATATGCAGTGGTATTTTATTATATGCATTGTTGATGCATATTTTATTATATGCATGCAAGTTTTTAATATTAATCAAACAAATATTAGGAAATCATAATTTGTGATCCAATGTAATGCTTTAAGTAATGTTTTAAAAACTGAAATTTTGAAATAAATAATATTAACTTCGTAAAGACTATTGTCTAAAGTCAATTTGTTCCAGTTTGTATTAAACAGTGTGTCATCAAAATTCACATTAAAATTTTTTTTTAAACTTTTTCAATTTGTATCAAAGAAACAAACCTATATAGAAACAAACCAATAAATTTTCTATAGAAATGTTTATCTAAGTTATATTTACATATATTTTGATAAACTATTTTTGGGAATACTGTGAAACTATATTTTAAATACGAAATATATTTTTTTTAATTTTAATTACAATAACATGTATACGTCATTAATAAATATTGTTTATATTAACATCATTTCCAAATATTTAATATTTGTTTTAAAATTCAACTAATTTTCAAATGTATGAAAAGTTAAACTAAAATTAAAAAACTTACCTAGAAGAGACCTGTAAATTAATTGCAGATTCAAGTGATAAGTTGTCTCTGGTATAAATCCGTCTTCTTTCCAGTTAAAGGTATTAAAAAGTTTTATATACGTTCTTCTGAGTGATTGACGCTGAAGGAAATTGTTCGGTTTGTGCATGGATTCGGAGCTGACGTTGTTGCCACGTCTGAGAAAAACTGAGGAACGCGTTGATGTTAGTCACTGTCGCCGAAAATGCCCCGGAAGAGACCGCTGCAATGCTAATCTGTCGTGACTGAATATAACCGTCCTATACCCGGTGTAGGTGTTAACGGGGCGTCTCCTAGTACTAACGGACGTAGTGGCGAACACGGGAGAGTCCACGGATCTTCAGTACGGTTCGGAGGAGGATCGGTTCTGGCACGGACAGTTCGGCGTCCACCAAGTATCTCGATCGGTCTCTCGAGTGTGCTGTCACGGCTTCCTCTACGGCCCAAGTAAACCAAACGTAAGGCTCCATCTTCTTCTTCTGGTGTCCTCTTCGCTTTCTCATCGATTTCGTGGATACACGGAGAGGGCTATGAAATGTGTAGATGGATGAAAGAATATATATTAAAGAGTTAGATATTGAGGGCCCAAAAGGTTACTGCCGAAATATTCAGGAGTGCAAGTTTTGTATACATGATAATCTCATTGTGAGAAATTTACTCTTGGTGGGGTAAATTTAATTTCATTTTTTTAATTAGAAGTATAAATAAGTGATGTTGCTTACTTAACGGCCAAAAAAAATCAAAGGTGCGAAATATAACTCACTCTAGGAGAATATGTTCTTTTCTTATTAGGGTATTATTACTGATAGAACTTCCAAAAGTTGCTCATTCATGATCTAATAGAAACAATACCCAAAATGTGTCTGAAACCGGTCTTGGTATGGCTTTCCATATGAAATCAGAGATTTTTCGTGTCCGGCTTCGACACGAAATTAGAAGCGTCCTTTCATCCGTTACGAATTTTAAGGAACAATAGCCCATAATATTCCTGTCGAGATTCTAAGATTCTATGAAAGGGAGTTCTCCAATCAGATTCAACGTGTAAACGATACCTTCCAAGATAGCGAATAGTCAATCAATAGTCAATCAAATTGTGCAATATTGTCAAAGGAGTATATAAACTCTCCAAGGGAATACATACTGGTTATAAACTTTATAATCCATATGAATTATTTTACTCATGGTTTCTAAAGTTCATAATTAGTATAACTCCTAGACACCATGTACTTCTTCTTGTAGATGACCATTTGTTTAGAGAAATTTTACTTCTTGAAAGGGTAGTGTTATACATATTCGGATTAAGATATTAAAAGCATTTGTAAAACGTGCTGCTCAGCTTGTGTTGTTGCCGTTTTTGTTCTATGGATCAACTAACTATAACATTTTGGATCTATCATGCTCCACATTGAAACATGTAAGATGTAGAACAAGTGGGAGCGGTAAATGTTGTGGTTCGGGATAAGCGAACCTTAACAAGCGATAAGTGAAATATCACTGCTTAAATTACTTCAGTGCTCATTTGATACATGAACAATAAGTATAGGGACGAGAAGTGTACTCGGGTCGTATGCTTTTAGCTAAATACCGGTTTAATTGAGGTTCTGGAGCTGAATAGAGTGTGAAGTCGAAATTTGGGTAAAATTGTTAGTGTATCGTGTTAAAAGTTGCGGATAAATGTGTTTTTGTGGTTCTTAGGTAACACTCTAAGGTTTTTCCTTCAAGTCTGTGGCGCATATGCGCGAAAGCCTCGAATGCTTCGACCGTCTCGAGAAAATCGTTAGAATAAAACGTAACATCATTAAATAACGTTTTTAACAAATAATGCTAGATGAAATTAAACACAACATGCGTGCTTGTGCAATGCTAAATAAAGTTTATTTTATATGAGATGATGTTCGCTCGACGTATTCGTTAATAGCGGTACATATATGTCAATAATTTCCACAAGCCGGTCGAATATTGGGAGTTTGATTCGGACAGTACATCTGAAATAGAAAAACGCAGGTCCCTATGGCGCCGAGTTAGGACCGTGAAGTATAAGGGCAAAAGTAACTTTGACATGAGGGTCTTTGACTTTTTTTTTGATACAAAATTATAGAGTGTGAGCATTTACATTTACAAATAATTTAATATGTATGGAAAGGTCCCCAAAAATGTCTCCGCCTTGGACCTCAAATAGGTTAAATCCGCCAGTGAGAAAGAGAAAGTAATATCCACTTCCTGATGTTTTCTTCCTACATTAGGCATATATTCCAACCTTTACATGTAGGTGCCTTTGGGCCGTTCAAAAAATCTTACTCCGAAGAATGCCCTAAATTGATGCGTAGAAAAAAGAAAAAATACATAAACAGGAATTTCGAGGAAGTGGTGGCTGGCCTTTATATTCTTTTACATTCATGTTCATTGTTTGATGAATAGTAATGATATTACTCCTGCCCCTACTAGGATGAGCCACAATCTGGATGTTCATTTAAAGAGAAAACTCTCCTATCCCAATCAGCTGCTATCATCGTTCAAGAAGAATCATTCTTAGCAGATGTGTAACTTCACTTTAGTTCCTGAGCGAAAGAGAAAAAAAAAGAATCAGCAAAAAGAAGAAGGGTTGGAAGTTCGAGTGACAGCGATACTGAAACAGGTTAAAATAAATGTGGTGGGGCGTGTGAAAATGATTCTAGAGAAGAAACTTGGATATATTGTATCAAATGTTACTTATATTACCATACGTATTCCAGAAGTTGTCTAGTAGCTCTCGATCAACAAATGCAACCAGCGATAGACAATGAACCGCAATGAACGGCATCCCTCAAATTTATGTAACTTGTTATTTTGATCAAAAAAGTTAGACTTTAGGAATTAAAATATATTTTTTTAAGCAAACGTTAACCAGTTTAGTATCCTCAATTAGTCCCAGCTACTAGGTTCAGATCACATTCTATACCTTATCCATGTAGTGTCATACGTAATTTATTTCTATGATCCATATACTATTATTTATTAGTATACGTATAGAACAAAATTGTCTTTCTTTACCTGATCCTCAACTAGTACCTAGGGTCTAACCGCTTTTTACTATGTCTGGTAAAATACGCTCTGAATTGTAATTGTTGTAAATGTAAGTAATCAGAAAAATAAGTCAAGGGGTTACTTAATAAGTAAATACTTTCTTTAATTCTCTGAATACCTGTCGCAGAACTTTGTGGCTACTTCAGGTGTGTCCGCTATGAGAATATGTTCTTTTTTAGTAACTAATTTTCATTAATAATTATTAATTTAGCTTTAAATTAAATTTCTGAGCCGTTGAATTAATTGATTGTTTTCAATTTATTACATAAAGCGAGCTTAATATACTCAATGCCTTAAAAAACAAAATATTGTTTCAAAATGATACGACGAAAAAAGAATTATTCATTCAATTTAAATAAATAAATATTCAAAACAAAAGAACAAAGCACCGTAGTGGCTAAATGTAAATCAGAAAAACAACTTTCTGTTTATTAAAGAAACTAAAGAATTATCATATGCAGACTAAAACTGGAATAACCTGAATAATTAAAAAAATAGAGAAGTCACACGTTTGGGTGTTATGAGTTATAATGTAAGAAAATAAAGTTTAAACATTTTGAAAGTAGACATTCTTTTAACATCCATCTGGATTTAACTGTTTTTGTGATCGTTTGTACACAAAACAATTAACGTATTGAAACATTTAATTTAACATATTAAATCAAATTATACGAGAACTGCTTAAAAATTATTTTATCTATTTTCATTGTTCAGTTTGATTGAACATTCCCACTTCCGCAACCAGCTAATAAGCTTAGGTAGATCCAGAACTAGTGCTTTTACCCTATATAGCCTAACAGTTAAATTTAAGGAAAATCCAAATTTTTGAATGTAAATAAAAATTGTTAGCTCAAATCAATTTCTTGGTAAATAAATCTAAAACGTAGAAATACGCATTCTTTTTACAATGGAAGAAAGTTATTATTTATCGCGAATATCAAATATTTATTATAGCTGATTGTAAACATACTAAATCATAGCAAATATTTACTTATAGTGTGCTTTTATGGTATTTCTCTTTTTGTTTCGCACTTTCAAATAGCTTGCTGTTAAAAACTTTTATCGACAAGAAAGTTTTATACTTAGCCGCTAACATACATTCTTGAATCTTAAAATTGTTCGGAAATACTAAAGAGATATGTTTGAAAATCATTAAAATATATCTAATAGGTTGTTTTGAAAAATTAGTTGAAACGCAAAATAATTGTAGAATATATGGGAAAGAGGAAGAAATGTGCGAACATTGGATGTATGCATGTGACGAAATGTTGTGGACGGATGAACAAAAGTTGGCAGCAAGCAATTGGAGGGTGTATAAGAGACGTAGGTACACAAAGTATTGGAGAAAATAATGTTTGAGATTAATAGGAGGAAGATGTGACTGTGATGAAAGCAGGTGGGAAGTTTTTGTAGTAAAACTTGTGGAGGGATGCAGTTGAAAATGAATGATAATGGAATCATGGAAGGGTTAAAGAGGTGAAGTGAGAATAAGTTATGATCAGAAAATAAGGGTTAGGATATGTAGAAATGGAGATTTTCAAGGGTGTGAGTCATAGGAATGGAAGGTAAGAAAGGGGAAAAAAGATAAGGAAAAAGATAAAGATAAAAATGAATAGAGAAGGGGAAAAAACTAGACGTGTTAAAGTCTTTGGTACATGTAACTCCTACCTTTTTTAATTTTAGATTACTTTGTAAACAATTCTTATTCTTCTATGGCAGTAGTTCCCAACTTTTTCCGTGTTACGACCCCTTTGTAATCGGAAAATAACTTGCGAGCCCCGTGAAATTGAATTTTTTTTTTTATTAAAATAAAGATAAATTACAAAACGTAATTCTAATGTAATCTTAGCTAATGTTATGCTTGAACTTGTATTTGGGCGCAAGAAGTTTAGTAATTTGAAGCTGAGTGTTTGTTAAACCCAACTTCATGTCGTCCTCAACATTCGTCTATTTCTTGTCTTTGTTTTAATATCGACCAGTGTTGAAAATCCCCTTTCACATAAGTATGTAGATGCGAGTGATATGAAACGCGAAACAATAGAAATATTTCGGTACGACCGATATATAGCACACCGGAATTCATGAAGTGCTTTTTCAGCAAACAAATCACGTGCTGAAGAATCGTTCCGTAGATCCAAGAATTCATCCTGCATGTCATCGGAAATAGTGGCTATATCAAGGGAAGCAGAGAATGGGTTTCGTACCAATCCTGATTCTTCTTTTGTAAGTTCAGGAAAGTAGCGATAGAATTCTTTTTCAAGAGATTCAAGATTAACAATCATCTCTTTCTTCAGTATTTATCAAGTTCACCTTTAGATTCTGCTATGACTACAGATATTTTCAAACATAGAAATATTTCCAATACTTTCTTTTCAACGTCAGTTTCGCAACTTAGATACAAATGCCTGAAGATTGTCCTGAAATTGCATAATATATATTTTCTTATTGAAGTTTCAGATTTAGCTTATTTAGCTGATTTAAAATGTCGGCTAAATAAGAAACTCTTCTTATTCATGATCCATCATTGGAATAATTAGCACTGTCATATTTCTCTTGTATTTCCAAAAATAACTTGCTTTCGTTTTTCAACTCGAACACACGATTGACCACATTTCCTTTCGACAACCAACGTATTGTAGTGTAGAAAAGAAAGAATTCATGTCCTCACAGAGTTCTTTAAACAGGCGAGTGTTAAGTGCTCCAGAGTTGATGTAATTAACAATTTTGAATAGCGAATCAAGTTTTCTTTCAGAGGAGCAGGAAGAGTTTTACCGGCAAGGCAAAAGCATATCGATGAATTATGCAGTGAATGTCTTTTGCTTGTGGAGCAAGTTTTTTCAATTTTGCTTGAAAGCCCGACTTGGATCCCAACATACCTAGGGCACCATCCGTACATACTCCACAAACTTTTTTCATCCCTGTCCTTCAGTTTCAAAAAATCCATTCATAGTGTTCATGCCACCGTCACCTTTTGAAGTACCTTCAACTGAATTACAAAACAAAAGCTCTTCTTTGGTGTCATCTGCTTGAAGATATTTTACGAAAACAAGCAACTAAGCGCATGAACTTCCGCATGTTGATTCATTCAATTGAAAAGAAAACAATGGACAAAGTTTGATTTGATGAAAAACCTCCTTTGAATAGTATTATACGACAACGATATTTGTCGCAAATTAGCCTCGCTGGTTTCTTCAAAGCCTAGCTTCACCATCTTCAATACACAGGGTTTGATGAGAGTTTCTGCAATCGTATGTGGCTTTTTTTGTGTGGCAATTTTCAGTGCGACTTCAATGTTTGCAATGCTCCGGAGCTCTGTTGCTGAAAATTTCCTTTACAATTAAGTTCTTTGGCGTTCAAGACCAGTTTTTATGGCGTCAACAAAACTCTAAATCCTTTTTAGTATGCTCTGAATGGTTTATTATCAATTGACATTAAAGTTTTGAGGGTTTCATTAATTCAGTACGAGATCTGCACAACGAAATACACACTGTGGCTTCTCTAATCCGTTGCTGATTAAGGTGATAACGCGAAGTTTTAAATAGTCTTCTAAATAATTATTGTTTTCTCTTTGGACATGCTTTCCTAAATAAAAAGAAAAAATAATTTAGAAGAAATATCTATTTTTGGGTGGTCAATGAGTAGATGGAGAGAAAGGATAGTAGACGGTGAAAAATTTGTCAAGGAAGTTTTTGAGAAGCTGGTGGATATGGAGAAGCAAGAGAGGTGTGGAAAGATAAGAGGCCGTAAATTTAATAGTAGATATGAACGGGTAATGATCGAGGATTGGATGGCACAATAGCTAAGATGTGAAATGGAATGGATCTGGAAGGAAATAAAGAAAAATGGAGATAGGTGTGGGATTAAGAAAGGGGTTACTACTAGTCTGTGGAAGTAAAGGGTAATGCAAAGATAATAGAGAGTAAAAAGGGATTAAAGAAGGCGAGGGAAGTAAAGAAATGGGAAGAGGGAGAAGATTGGCGTTAAGGGCGAAAGCAGATAGGAGGATCAGGGGGCGCAAGCCCCCATCCCCTCTGTTGGGAACCCCGGTTCTATGGTGATATGATATGTTATAACAGAGAATTGTTTATTTTTTATGGAGTTTTAAGTCAATATAGGTTTATTAATAATGAAATACTGGTTTATTAATATTATGCCACGACAGGTTTATTAATATTAATAATAAAATTATAAAAAATATACTAATCATTAACAGTTATACAGAGAGTATATCTTAAGAGCACATCCGAGATTCGTTATTCTGTTACGTACCTAACCCTTCTACTCAATTTAGAGATTAAAGGGACGAAAAGGTATCTGGGGCTGAAACTAACAACTTATATTCTGACTGAGTAACTGATGGCTTATAGTGAGGTACAATAATACCTTGAGTCTTATTGAATCAAGGGGACAGGGGACAGGCAACTAAAAGAATAGATTAGTTTAAAGTGAATGTAATGGAAATTAACTCCACAACATAACAATAATGCAACAGGTTAGTAAATCACAAATTATCATTAAATACAGTAAAGAACGTATTAAATATCTTTATGACAATCAAATAATTGGAAATAAAACAAAATAAATGCGCAATCGAGTTCTAGCAATCAATCAGAATATAAATTTACCATGACACATATAAATGTGCGGACATTTTTTCTTGATAGCACCTAATCGACCGGTGACTTGTCACAACTTTAAAATAATAAATTTTTACTAAGTACTTTATTTAACTTAAAGAATAATATATTTTTTCTTATGTGCGCTACGTTAATTTCACATTGTTTACTTTATTCTTAATATCTTCCTCCGGCGGGACGCGGTTACCCATTAACTTTTTTTATTCAAAATTTCACCTAAACCCTTTTTGAGCTCTGAACCCTTTATTAGCTCTCCCCTACTATCTTCTAAGTCTAAACTTCCGCCAGTATGTAACACTACTTTTGCCCTACCTCTAGTAAATTGCTATAATCTAACGCAATCTTCTCAACTACAGATTTCCTAATTTTTAAAATTACTTTCTACTATCATAAATTTACCTTCAATCAAAATTATTTTACTATTTACCTTCATTCGTTGGTGATTCGTCTCCAATCAAAACCGTTTTCCCTACTTGCTCAGGATAGCTCACAACTGAGGATAGCTCACCGTTCACTCTGTACACTGCCGTTACATCGTATCTTGACTTTCACTAATTCACGTCCATTATATGGCTGATTTCTTCCGATAATTCTGAATAATCAAGTAGATAGAAATAATTCCTTTCGTCGGTAAAATAATACTAATTTTTCATTCCCATGAAGAAATTCGCGATGTTACTTATGTGATAGTGTTATGTTTAGAATGCTTTAAATTATGTTTTATTCTCTGAACTACAGTAAAAATGAAACTCTAAAGTGTTAAATAACATTGCAACAATATCAACTTCTTGTTCGTCATGTTAATTATCTCTAGCGTTCTGTACATTTTAATAGATATTACTGTAATATGATTCTGTTAGTACTGATGTGTAGTCCATATTATTCCGAAATATTCCAGACTAATTTTTTCAGTCGGAAGACTAGTCCGACTTAACAAATATATTTGAACAGTACATCTTCTCAATGTACTCGTCCAAGTATACCCAAAATAGAAGTGGAATAAAATATTGCACATACACTTTTTCCAAATTATGTGTTAGTAACTATGAGAGTAGTTTATCTGAGTAGTGACAAACACACGTAGAGCGTTATGGAAATTCAAATCTCAAATAAAAAGAAAATCTTTGTACATACTGATGGAAGCAAAACTTTTGATAAAATTCAGGTTATGTTTGGGTCAGTATCTGTTATGAATCGCTGATTGTAGTCTCCGAAGGTTCCAAAATGAGTCTATTGTTGTCATAACACTGTTTATATCTTTATACAAAACATACAGTGCATTAACTGAGATGTACTGAAATGAGTACACTGGGGCAAAATTGATTGATAATGTTGTTACGTTGTAGCTGAATATTTTTGACTTCCAACGACCCATACCCTAAAACTTCCTTAAAATGTTTTACATGATCGAAGAGAAGTACAGACATCCCGGGAAACCCTTTTGCATAAATCATTTGGTACGCTCAAATTACCACAACAAATTAAAGAAGTTATGGTCTTCTACCTACAAAGTTGAGACATTTCTTAAATTCAAAGTTGAAGGACATAACCTAAATGGTTTAAAAATTATTTGTGCAGAAAGTGCATGAAATGTGTTTTTATATTAGTATTGAATACTTTTTGTATTATAGTTAAGGATTTCTACCAATAAAAGTTTCACTCGAGATATAGAACAGATAAAATGTTACGTATATATTCGTTGCAGTAACGAAATGCTGAAACATACACGAAATGTATTTATGTTTTATGTCCAACTAGAAAAAGAAATAAAAGCTTTTATTTCTGATACGTGGCAACGGTCAGCTCTCGTAAATATTACATGAGGGTCACAATATTTGTTCCATTTGATAAACACGTTAAATATTAGAGCCATTTGTCGCAACTGCTACTTATTTATATAGATATCAAAATAAATACATTTTCTCATTTTAACCCTTAGGCTAAAGTATTACAATGTACATTTTATAAAATAAACATAGTTTTGACGTGGAAGTCATTCAAATTTTCGAACAATTTTTTAGAAACTTGCTAATGCTAGTTGCTGTATCAAAAACCGCAGTAACAAAAATGCACGAAGTGGTTATACGATACATTTCTTTGCGCAACTAATTGCACAGCAACTTGTAATATTACCAGTCTGTCTCTACTGCTATGGTTAAAAAAACCGAAATTTTGTAAGCATCATTTCGTTCATATCTTCTATGTACAGAGGAAACCCTTAAAAATAAATAGTTTTCTAACCAAATTCGCAACATATTGAGTTTGTTTTTACAATCGCTGTTGGGTATT
>WYDF02311629.1:0-14935 GCA_009867245.2 Adranes taylori
TTATACGAATGGCATTCGGCCATCTTCAAGAATCGTTAACATCTTTAGGGGAAAAACTTCAATGACTAAAGTAGCCAAGAGAAAATCCTGGGAATTATTTAGAGAATTGTGCGACGACCACTAAACATAACGTAATTTTAATTGCTTATTTTATACAAAATTTATCAAGTTTTATATAAATATGAAAATTCAACTTTACAGAAAATTTCGCATATTTTTGCTTAGCATGCTTTTTTCTATTGTGTCATATTGGTGGTGGGGAGTGAAACCCTGATTTGAACAAACGTTCCTAAGTCCGATACTACTTAACCGACTTTTGCGAACGTGGTCTTGTTGAAAACAACTTTTTCACCAATATCCGAACCAATCGAATAAGAAACGTGCATGCTAGAGGAGATGCATGTTAAAAAGCAGTTTAAATGTTTTTAAAATATAGTTTTTTTCTAGAAAATACTAAATAAAGGTATGCAGATTCTTAGAGTAAGCTAAATTACCAAGAAGTCAACAAACGTTGCGCAGCCATATTATTTTTCTATCCGGAAATATTTTAAGAAACGTTTAAATGTTATGCATTTTTCTTTAAATATCGATTACTCCGGTTCTACTGAAAGGAATTTAACAAATGTGGACCCAATAGAAATGATTTTCGTCCGCCTATTAATAATGATTTAAATTGTTTTAATATTACTGTTACTGTTTCATTTCACTTTAGGTGTTGTTTCGTACCGCCACCTACGTTTATTAAAATTACATCTAAAATCCATGTATTGTGGAACAATTTCAACGTTGGAAGTCCTTAATTCAAAGTGATCCTTTTGATCATATTTGTTGTGAAACAATCTCCTCGTTGGAAGTGCTTAAGTTAAAATTAACTTGACAAACTGAATTTGACATTGGCGGTGTTGTTTTCTATAATACAGTTAAGTTAATTGTAATGGTAATGCAAGCAATTTAATATTTGAAGTAATTGGTACGTAATACCAACAAGGAACAATTAATAATTGCAACAAATGTCTTGTCAACAAATGGCTAGTTCAAGATGTATGAAACCATTTCACCGATTATTATAAGGAATCATCAGCACCTTCCCTATTAGGAACATCATTGTGGGAATGTTTTAAAAGACATTACTCGGCTGACAAAACATATAACTAATCAACAGAGATAATGTAATCACTCGCACCAGTATCTAGTTAAATGTCAATATGATATCCATTTAAACTTAGAGTAATAAATAAATTCATACACACTTCATGTTCACTCTCTAAGGATGACACCTGAGCTATTTCTGTCATCCCTCTCATTTTTTTTCAGGTTTTATAGATTATTGACCCCTACAATCATTTCGCTTTAGTGTTATGGGATATCTGTTCTGAAAATTGTTATTTCCTCTGTCCTAATAATTTGATGAATAATTACGGTTTGTTTTTGGATGTGAAAAATTATTTCTACAGTTATCTCTCGGCTGATAGTAATTCGAAGGACGAGAGCTGGTATTGTTTTTTTGCTGTAGTTGGAAATCAAGATTTGGTCTTATGAAAGGTTTATGATTTGACATGACTTGACTACCAAAATTATTTCTATTTTGGAAAGATGGATTAAATCTTTGTTGTTCTTGTGGGTACGAGAAATTTCGCTTATCATTTTTATAATTGTTAAATGGATGTGATTGATTAGATTGAAACGCGTTTCTCTGAAACACATTTGCAGAAGTTTGTTTCCTTCAAACTACATGGGTGAGCCCAATTTTGTTGCAATAAAAACACCTGGGACTTTTATCGAATGTACGGGTGTCCGAATCATTGAAATTTCTATTTTGTTCAAAGGTTGACTTGCGTACAGGTGTGACACTTCGAATAGCATGACTGAAGCATTCTTTACATGGTTTGAAATAAGCACGTTTACGTACATCATTTAATTAATTTACTATTGATTTGAGATCTTATTTGTCATAATAGACCTCTAATAAGCCAGCCTAAAAAAAATTGGAAATTTACTGTATACACATATCAGGGTTCAAATCATTAAACATTTCCGTACTGTTTGGCATCATTGTCAAGTGTCTGCTTCCTATTCCAAAGTTTATACTTTGTCACGGTTAGGGTGTAATCGGTCAAATTCAGAAATAATGTCTGATTTTATTTGGTCATAGTTCTTAACCTTTATTATTGTCGTCTGCATAATATTATTTGTACCAGAAATTCGTGTTACCTCGAAGATGTCTCCCAAGATATGTAATCCTTAAAGCAAAACCCCAAAAGTTATGTCAAATGACTTTCGGTTTAGATGAACTTTTGTTCGTAGCTTTGGCATCTGTTAGTGTTATGTTTCCCTGGTTTCTCTCATTTAGGGGAATTCTAAATCGCATTTAGGGTGCTGCAATACCTATAACTACAATTTATAATAATTAAAAACATCAAATTCCAATATAATCGAAAACAAGTGTAATGCTGGCTGCATTCATAAATTAATAATTCATAAGACGAATTTTATTTTCTACAAACAGCCGGCTAGTGGCTTAGTAAGTAAAGTGGCTTAGTCGTGTTTTTAAAAAATATCGCGACAGTCATGCTCCTAATAAACACGGTGCTGATAAGTCCTTATAATAATGGGTAAAATAGTTACATCTAGTTACAATCTAGTTACAAATAGTTACATCTAGCCGCTTTTTTGAGACATTTGTTCTAATTATAAATTATTCCTTGTTGGTATTACGTATCTATTCCTTCAAATAACATGTTATACTTCAAAATAAAAGGTAGCATTACTTACTTATCAACTAATTTAATATTTACTTTTTCCACCCTGCCAGAGTCAAAAAAGCTGTGTTCAATAAATTCCTACGGATTTATTTCTTTCATTTTCCAGTCTACATCTGTTGCCCTCTTAGGTGGACGACCACAAACGATTTGTTGGACCGTTTTTTTATACATAGAAATGTTTTTTTTTACTTCAGTTTCATTCGCTGCCACTGTTCTCAATGTATATCTCTGATGTACTCTGCAAGCTAACATCTTTATTTGACAAAACTCAGTTATATAAATTGTACAAAATATAAATTGCGTATATTTGAAATATTTCTTTCTTAAAAGTAAATAATTGAAAAAACGTATTTTTTTTAATATTCTGTGATGCTTATTTTTTCTTTTACATATTGTAAGAAAATGTCATTTTCAACATCATCCCAATTTGATGATCTTGATCTCTTGTTCTAAAAACATTAGAGTTTAGTAAAAACTTTACCATAAATTTTACTTCGCCCTTTGTCCCCCATTTTTGTAAGGGATCATCAGCACCTTCTTTATTAGGACCACCAATGTCGCAATGTTTTTAAAGACACACTCTGCTCACGGAGCCACTAGCCGGCTGTTTGTAGAAATGAAAATTAATCTTATAAATTATTAATATAAGGAATCATAAGCACCTTCTATATTAGAAGGTGATTCCTTATAATAATGGGTGAAATGGTTCTATGCATCTTGAACTAGCCGCTTTTTTAAGACATTTGTTGTAATTATAAATTATTCTCTGTTGCTATTAAGTCGGATTGCACAAACAAGATATTTTATTTGACTTCGCAATTAAAAGTCTAAGCAAGTCAAACCCAAAGATCTGATTGGCCAAGTTCCACATCCTATCCAGGTATCCACGGAGGAGGTATCCACATAAGAATTGGTGTAGGCTGTTCCATTACATATGGTAACGGGACAGTTCGTAACAACACAAATGGTTACGGACTATTCGTAACTGCGACACTTCGTAACACCGACTGTTGGTAACTACACGTATTCGTAACGGTATAAGTCGTACCACCAAGACTTAATTTCTTTCTTTATTTTAGTAAAAGTACATTACCTAAGTTTGAATAATTATGAGCAAAAATTCCTGGACGTGATCGCCACCCCATCTTTCATATACTGGAAATCCTACGTTTTGTTATATGTGGCATAAAATAAAAGTTAAACCTATTAATTTTGACTGTCATCTTATAACTAGTCTATTAAATTCAATTTGCACAATAGTTGTTTAGGGTAAATTACATAAAACTTGCGCGACGCAAAAATCACCTACATATTAATCCCCCGGTTCCCTTACTTCCCGTACTTGGTCCGTTCAGCTTCGGTGTATGCAGTGCCGCGGCCTACGGCCGCTCTTGACTCACTCTTTCCAATTATTTGTCTACGGCGCGGACAGCTCCGATGTGCCCTGCCGTTTTATTAGTTGTTTAATGTGCGCATGAACTGATTTGATTTGATTTCAACTGATTTGATGTGATTTGATCTGATTTTATCTTATTTGATCTTATTTGATTTGATCTGATTTGATCTGATTTGATCTGAGTTGATCTGATTTGATCTGATTTGATCTGATTTGATCTGAGTTGATCTGATTTGATCTGAGTTGATCTGATTTAATCAGATTTGATCTGATTTGTTTGATTTGATCTGGTATAATTTAATTTGAAGTAATTTGATATTGTTTGAACTGATTTGATCTGATTTAAACTGATTTGATTTCTACTTATTTGATCTGTTTTCAAATGATATATTTTGATCTATTTTAATGTATCTGAGTGTTCTCCCATTACAGCCGCGGCTTTGCCGGGACCATCGATATGGTCTAACGAATATGTGTTGGTATGAACTGGTTTCATGAATATGTGTTTCCTTATTCCCTTCTCCCGTACTCCCATGTTCCCACATTAAGCATACAAAAACACCCGCGTAGTCGAATGCAACTTTGTGTAAAAATTTCAAGAACTTTTCCTTATTCCCGTGATCCAGTATGCCCGTGTTCCCGTATTAAGCATATAAAAACACGCAAGTATTCGAATGCAACGTTGTGTCCAAATTTCAGGAATATGTTTTCCCGTATTCCCTTTCCCGCATTTTTATTATATATTCTTATTTGGAGTCAGTGAACGTTGTGTCAAAATTTCAAGTCAATCGGTCGAGTAGTTTTCGAGTTTTGCGAAAACAAACATAGGGAAGTTAATTTTTATATGTAAGTGGAGCTAAACCCGGCCACGCTTCGCTGTGACTCAGTCTGATATGAAGTGAAGCTGAGTCTGATATCAAATGGTCGTGGCTTTGCCGCAGGCATTTGAAAATATGCAGGGTGTTACTAAAAAGTTGTTGAAAAATATTGCTGTAAATCGGTTCAGTCTATTCAACTATTCACCGAGGCCAAATTGAGGTGTCCTTGTCTGACATAGGTTCCCCAAGTTTCATTTTTCCAGCATTCATAGGAACCGAGATATGGTGGGTAGTATACTTCTTTTTGAAAGTCAAATTACGCTGGTGCTATGACGTGCGCTTTTTTTAAACTCACTTAATCCCTTAAATATTAAAGGAATTTTCTACACAAGAAATAAAAAAAAAATCCTTGCGAAACTTCTCGATAAAATGGACCCTAAAATTAGCAAAAAAAAATAACACCCTGTATATATGTTAAAATGTGATTTTAGAAACAAATATTTCAAATAAAATCAAAGGGCCTTTATACAGCATATACAATAAAGTTTATTCGAATGTTGTATCTTTTAGCGTTCCTGAGATATTTTAAAAAGTTTGTTAAACGTAAAACGTAGCAACCAAACTTCATGTACCAACACCGCTTCCTATACAATTTGGCAACATGGAACTTTTTTATTCTACGCATAAAACAAGGTACTATATGTGTGCAAAATTTCAATCTCCTAGTTTGAATACGAAATTTCTGAACAAAAAAAATGGCTCCTATCCGCCATGTTGGATTTATAAAAAATGAGAAGATAGTTCTGCGGGCTTATTGTATACATCTATCTAGCAAATTTCATCCAGATCGGTCCCATAGGGAAGGAGGAATTCTTGAATATACATCCGTACGCACAGATACCAAAAAATCGACCCTTTTAATTTTTTAGCAAAAAAACATTTTTTCAGAAAAAACTTTTCATATGAAAAATTGTCCCTTACTAAGGTGAAACTAAGGTGATGTACTAAGGTGAAATAGAAAAAAATCTCAAAACATGAATTCATAAAACATGAACATGAAAACATTATATATTTCATGTACCTATACGTATTACATACGTATATGGTATATGAAAGATAAAAAGTAAAACAACGTTTTAAATAATCTATTATAAAATATATTAATATATTAATATATTTTATATTTGTAAAATCAGTAAAGTATAACTATGCATGCAATTTTATTAAACTAATTATAACATACGCTATATTTCTTATAGATGTCAAGCGCCGTTCAATATGATAATTTTGGACGACTCTTACTATGCGGACTTTTAGTTGTTTATATTTCAAACGTTGAGGTATTCTTTGACCACTTTCATACTGCAGATAATATGTGTATTGTAAAGTATCTGCTAAAATTCCATCAACAAATTTGCACATTTGCACAAATTTGCATCAAGTTGTTCGATGTGCACATTGGAATTAAGATTGAAGGAAATAATGAAAGCTTTCTACACTATTGGTAGTCGTAGCCAAACCATCTGCTGCGTTTTGACGATGATTCCATAAGTTTGGGGGAAATGATGGATCGGAATGAGTTCAGGAAAATGTATCAAGGATTGAAAGGCATCAGAAAGGGTTTCGACCCGAGAACAACATTCAGTAGTAAAAGTAAAACAAGTATGGTGGATCTCGCCTATGACCTTTTCTCAATTGACGACCTCTAATATAGTTATTTTCTAAATACTACGAAAACTCTTCAGTTCTGTCATCAAATTTAAGAAAAGTCCCTGCGGCTTCTAAATATGCTTCTTCTGCAGGGAGTAACGATATTGAACATAGCATTTTAACGTATATTCCAAAATATTCTATATTAGAATCAAATTCACGTTTTAAACCAATTTCCGCTAATTTTCGTAGCACTGATTGCTTTAAATGGAAAAAAACACCCTTTTGTTTCAATTCCTGGAAATTCGGCTTGAAAAGCATTGATTTGCTGCTTTTTCAAACACAAGTAAGCAAGAATTGGGATTTAAAGTGTATCATCAGTCTTATCTGGCAGTAACGCAAAAACACATGGAAATGTTATACCATCAAGTTGAATGTGTATAGTGTAAAGTTGGAAAAATATTTCAGGTACAACTTTGAAAGTTCCATGCGCTAACCAATTTTGATGTGTCAGTAACAAGTTTAATAACATCTCATGTCCAAATACTAGTATTTCTGAGGAATTAGAAAATTCATGTTGTTTGGGATAGCAGATACAGCATCTGTTTCTCCTTGTTTAGCGCGCTGAAGTGTTCTTGATATTCTTTTTTGGAAGTAGTAATTTAACGCTCTCATTTGCTTCACATAGTTTTGTACTGTAGACAAGTTTAAGTGTTGGTCCAGGATTTTTCATATTTGCTTTCATCTAATTTCCCATTTTTCTTGCAATTTCTGCAAAAGGTTATACAATATGTGAATGTTCTTCGTTGTATTCGATAATATTATACCATTTGTATGCACAATTTCTTTGCACTTGTAATTATAACTGTTCCATCACTTCCAATGCACAATACCACATTCGGTTACCCGATTTTAAACAAACTATAGAAATTTTGGTATCTAAGAGTATGTTTTCCACGCGAACTAAACCCATACGTAAGTTCATTTGCCATTAAAAATTTTTAAAGCTTTAGACAAAGAAATTTAGATAGGATACTATAGATAGTATACTATAGATAGTATACTATTTATATTCTTCATTGAAATAACATGCGGAGTGAGCGCGAATGGCTTATACTAGAGCTAGTATACAATAGTGAAATCCACATTGTGATGGCAGCGTTGGAGAGATATGTCAATGCTTTCTATACGGGAGAATTACTATGACGTTGCCAAACTTATTTAATGTAAATAGCATGTTCAGGTCCGTCACACAATAATTCGATAACAATCAGCAGACATTTAGAGACAGTCGACATGACATTATGTAGAAATGACAGTTATTTCAATTTGTATTAAAAATTAAACTGAAAGTATAATAGTCAACATTCTGCTTCGATTAAGTGTACATACTTTGCTTCTGTAACCAATTTCCAAAATTCAGTTAGAGAAAGAGAAAGAGCCGTATTTGACCATCCCGGATATATAACAATATATTGTTATTGACGTGAAATGGCCGCAGCTGTAGTTACTTTTAAACACGGTGAAGTATTAAATTACCAGTGCAAGCATATAGTGTTAAATGGTTTTAACTATTTTTCAAACAATAACAGTGGTAAAAGTATATCAGAAATAGTACGGGAAGTTTCTACTATGACTGGAGTCTCTGAACGAACAGTATTCCGGTATCGACATTTAAAGTAAAAATGGGCCTCTTGTAACTCCCATAAGAAGAAAAAAAGACCCTGTTATTCGAGTAGTCGTGAGAATAAATATGATGAAGGTTCGCGGTCTAGAATAAGAAAAGTTGTGCGCGATTTTTTTATGAACAATATTCCTCCAACTCTTGCCACTGTACTAAAAGAAATTAAAAAAAACGGAATATCTTCCGAATTTTTGTAAGAGTACACTGAGAAGGCTACTGCACGACGACATGGGTTTTGTGTATGGCAAGTAGGGTAAAAATTCTGTGTTAATAGAAAAACAAGAAATAATCGCTTGGAGGCAGCAGTTTCTTCGGGAAATAAAAAAATAAGGAATCAAGAAGTCAATATCATTTCTATGGACGAATCGTGGGTTAATACTGGAACTACCAATGGACAAATATGGCAAGATACAAGAATAAAAAAACCCACGATGTGCTTTTGTAAATGGACTTACCACCAGTTTAAAATCTCCGAGAGGGAAAGGACCAAGATTTGTTTTAGTTCATGTGGGAAACAAAGATGGATTCGTTAAAGCTGCTGACAAATTCGAGAAAATTTTTTGGAAAATAGACAACATGCAAGATGACATTGAACCTATTATAATTTCATGAAACTCGCAAGAAAGAATGCACCTTACCATTCCATTATAGCCAATGAAATGCCAACAAAGCCTTCAACCAAATCTGCCAAATCTTTGTAAAAGTTAGTGAAGACAGCCCCTAGTGTTTCCTGTATATCCATATACTGCCATCTCAATGTGGATTTTACTATATCTACACTCCTGACCAAAAAAATCCGGACGCCAGCATATTGCACTTTTTTTTAAATTTTGTAGGTATTGAGTGGTCAAAATGGAAAGGAAGTAAACATTGTTAATAAAAAGCGTTTATTTAACAATAAAAAAGTAACAATAGGAAAAATAATAAGTAATGGAAAAGAAAGTAACATTTTTCGAAAAATTGAACAAATAGAAAAAGAAATTTAATTACACACAGTTGCCTGTTCTTTAGGTTTCAACCCAATGTTAGTATCGAGTATAGCAGCCTCTACACTTGCGAAGGGTTTCAATAGCCCTAGGCATGCTTTCAATAAGGTGCTGAATCTGTTCTTGGGCTATCTGCTCCCATTCTTCATTCAACGCTATTCGCAGCTCTTGTATCGTTTCTGGCAATGCTTGCCTCTTTCTAATCTTTTTTCCTAAAATGTCCCATGTTCTAATGGATCCATGTCAGGACTACAAGCAGGCCACTCCAAAACATAAATTCCGACAATATTTAGGTAATCCATGACAATTCATGCAGTATGTCGACGCGATTATCGTGCATAAATAACAAATTTTCCCTAACGAAAGGAGCGTAGGGGACAACATGGTCCTCCAGATACTGTTGTATGTACCTGTCTGATGTTAGAGTTCCATGTTTGATGAAAATTCACTCGGTGCCGCCGTTGAAAGAAATACCCGCCCATAGCATAACACCTCCGCCACCAAACGGCTTTCTTGGTGATATGCAGCTAGGTGCAAATCGTTCCCCGGGTCTTCTCCATACACGTTCGCGTCCATCTGGAGATCGTAGACAAAAACGGGACTCGTCAGAAAACATTACGGACCTCCATTGCTGAACAGTCTAGTTTCTGTGATCATCCGCAAAACTCATTCTGTTAACTCGATGAGCTGCTATTAATTTTGGGCATTTTACTGGCTTATGAGAACGTAAACCACTTTCATGCAGGACTCTTCTTACAGTTCGTGCAGTGATTTGAGTTCCTGAAGCTTCTAACAAACGACTAACATTTGACAATAAAGAGCAGCCCCGTAGTACTGATAACCTTAACAACGTTCAGCTCGCTGATCTCTGGACCGTTTTCTGTCTGATGATGGCCTTCTAGTGTATTCTCCAGTCTGACGATACTTCGTAAGAGCGTCATGAACGGTACTTTTGCCAATATTCAAATGATTTGCAATATACCGTATACTGCGACCATCTTCATGTAATGACACAACTTTTACAATATCTTCGGGTCTCATGCTCACACAATTTGAAAACACAACCAGGAGTGTATATTTTGACCAGGAGTGTATATTCTTCATTAGAATAACGTGCGGTGTGAGCGCGAACGGCTTACACTAGAGATGGGCTAATAAAAGGGATGGATATGGTTACTTAAATGGTCTAGGTCCCTAAAAACAGAATTCTTAATTGTTCGGACGCGTTGCTACCCTCACTGTTGGTTATTTCATAAACTGCATTTAAATATCAAAGATCGTATAATAACGTTGGCGTACATTGTTACGTATACATATAATATAAAATAATTCGAATTGATTTACTTGGGAGGTGGTGCCGCATAAGTTAAGTGCTGGTTTCACAAACCAGTGTAATGATACTAAGTGAAAAAGAAGAGTATATTGACAAATGTTACTACTGAATGCTAGAAATGCATTTACCCCTTACCTGGTTCTTTTAAAATCAATTTAAATCTCCTAAAGCGCCTATAAGCAGTTTTCGCAATCATTAACACACCTTATTTAACAAATAGCTGTACGACTTAATAAAAGTAATACTATCTATATTCTTCATTAAAATAATTGTACTCCATTATTTATATTGTGGGTCTCTATTAACATGTACCGACAAGAATCAATTTGCTAAATTAAAAGTCCAACAAAATATGGATATGTACACCATATTAATGTAAATAAGTACACGTGCAACTGATATCCTAGAAAATAAACTGAATGCCAGTTCAGCAACAAATAAAAATTAATATATTAATATTTGTAAAAAGAGAGATAAATAATGAAGTGCCAAAATGTGTTATTAAGTAAAATTAAAGAAGGATATTTATACTCATAGTACTAGAAACAAGCAAAATTTTCATATTACATACACGAAAGATTTAAACTAATTGTTTTTAATCGGACTATATTGTGACAGACTCCCAATCGCGACGCTGCTAATGAGGAGCATTAGCGACCGTCACCGATAGCGCTAACAAATATCTTAATTAATTACAGAATAAAATGGCCTTCGGAAATATATAAGCTCGGGCGCCAGGTCAGTTTAACGTGAGACCACACGCTGTAACTGATCTTGTTTTCCTCCAGTCCTCAGTGGCTTACTAAGGCCATAGGTAGCTTCTAGTCTTGCAAGTTGTTCGAGATCTTGCGGGCAGCTGAAATAAACCTACTATCAATGAGTGAAACAGCAGTTGATCTAAAATTGGTCTATATTGGTCTTGAGACAATATAAACACAGAAAGAAATATAAATCCTCAATTAAATGTCAGTAATAAATAAAAGAATAAATGTTAAATTAATGACACAATAATGGCTGTTTACCAAAAAATAGCAATTCTATCATAAACAAAACAATATAGATAAGCGATGCATACAAGACAGTACACAGGTATAATAATAACAATAATAAAACGAAATAAAGCGGTGTGGTAATAATGACAACAAAACACTAAAAATGCGGAAAGCAAGTACGAATGTTCAATATTACAACGGGAGGACGGGGATAAATCTAAATATCATGGTACAGTCGGTGGGTACTATTGGAATAACTGTAAAGGTAGAAATACTAGGAGTCCACTAGCTATCGTAACTGTACGTACGGTTATACGTAGTTGCCACGAGTACGGTTATGCGTACGAATGATCTTATATACTCTAGTGGCAAGGGTAAAAAGGAGACTCTAAACTATCGTAACTCTACGGTTATGCTTAGTTGCCACGAAAGCCTGAGTGGTTAAGATCAGTTACGGTTATGCATACATGTGATCTTATGGTATAGAAAATCGAAGTCAAGCAGTATATGATATAGAAAATCGCTCACCAAAAATCTCGCTATTTATAGATGGGAGCCCTCGCTCAAGTTTTACTCCGCGACACGTATGTGTGGCCATCGGCACACGTTACTTTACTTCGTGACATGGTCTCTTCACACACACACACTTATGTAAATCTCGGTTTTAACCCTACCCTACATGATAACGAAATATATAATTCCTTCCTCTTGGCGGAATTCCCAAGCGTAACAATTGAACGTAGTCTGTGCGTTGTCAGTAGCAGCGAGCAGCAATAATGCGATATATTATAGTGTACACTAGTGAAGGGCGCTAGTCAACTTATTAATACTTTCATACACACACGCATCTAGCGTGCATAATTTGTCATACATGTTGTAATACATACTACATAGGTAATGTGTACACAGCACACCGACAGTTTGTCTCTCTGTGTTGCATGTAAAATATAAATGTTTAGCGAGAACGTGACGCGTTCGTGACTTTCTTATTTACAAATAATATTTGCGTTTAAGTTTATAATTATCATTCGCAGGAAAAGGGGATATATGATATATGAAATTTTTTTAAATGTATGAAATTGTTATTGAGTTACGCATATATGAAATTTTATTGAGTTTGTAATTAATTTGTGTAGTAGTGTTTTTTGTTACTATTGTACAAGTATGGCAATAAAGGTTTATTATTATTATTATTATTATTATTATTATTATTATTATTATTATTATATGCGTTTAAGTTTATAATTAGTTCACTCAGTCTAGGGGTTCCAAAACTTATTTATTTATTTGGTTTCATTTATTCAATAAGAAGAATTATGTAATTTATAGATACTTTTAACTGTCAGTAATGCGCTTTGTTACTAAATATAGAATGAATCTTAAAAATAATGCTATTCTACACTGAATGAATCCTATGAATACAATAATACCACACCCAGCAAAGAGTCAATGAATGTTCATTAATTAACATTGAACTAAACCGATCATTCACTTTAATATAAAGAATCATCATACGTGCCGTTGAAATAATAATATATTATACATAAATCATTATTAGACATTGAAAAGTAATATTAACATAATTTAATAGAAGGCTATGAACCCAATATTAAACTCAAATGCGTACGGCAATTACAGGAATAACTTCACAAGATAATGCAGCCAATGGCTAAAATATATAGCATTCAATCAATCAATCGTTGAGGCAGTGGCGGATACAAGGGCGGGAGGTAGCGATTGCTTTCCAAGTCCGTAGACCAGCGATACTCAACCTGCGGCCCGCCAATCTGTTATGTGCGGCCTGAAACTATTATTATGCTGCCCGTGTAAACTATATACGCGTTAAAAAAGAAGTTAAAAATATTTAATCCATTCGCCACTCCCAACGCGACACGCTCGATTCCCCTTGCTTTGAAGGTAAATGTTATCTAGAAAATTTCTTACTTCTATAAAGAAATGCGCCGGGTATTCATCGTATTTGAAAAGCATGTTATTACGAGTTGCTATGAGTACATCTTCTAGCAGAAGTAGCAATTCATTCCTTAAAATATTTACGTAAAGTTTCCCATTAATTACTTTTATCAAATGTAAAATGCCCAATTATTTGACAAGCTAACATATCGCACCATGTTAGTTTACTAACCGGTGACCTACCGGAATACCTTGCATCTAATGTAGATTAATCTGTGACCAATATATTGTGACGGTTTATGTAACATACGTACCATTGCTTTTAAATATACCTTTATCTGACCACAATTGTTTTTTTGTAACATCGCGAAATTTATTTTTCTTTAAATTTCCTTAACGCTTTCTACCGGTAACAATAATAATAATAATAATATTAAAACAATTTAAATTATGATAAATTGAGCGGGGAATGTTATTTGTATCTAGTTCAAAATTATTAAATTCCTTTCAGAGAAACCGTAGTAATCGATAGATATTTAAAGAAAATAACATAATATTTCTTAAGATATCTCCGAACAGAAAAAGGATAGCGACACACAGCTTTTGCTGATTTATTGGTAATTTAGCCTCCTCTCAGAATCCTAGCCGAAAACTTGTGACAGATCTTTGCGTGCGACGTATGACGATTCTGATGATGCCACAAACAGCGCAATTGTTATTTTACATTGGAATATAAATCAATTTCCGGAAATTAATATCTCGGGCGCCAGGTCAGTTTAACGTTAGACCGCACGTTGGAACTGCTCTTTGTCCCACGCTCCTCAGTGGACACGGACAGATAAGTGCGTAAGTAATCCAGAAGTTCGTGTTCTTGCTGAAAAAGTCTGTAGAAGTTTATTAAATGAAACAACATTAACAATTTACAATACAAGTCTATTGATGAGCAATACAAATGAATACAACGAAAGAAAGAAATATAAATATAAATGTCAAAACTTAATAATATCCCATTAATGGTGGCTAGCAAATTAACTAAAACAATAATATTATAAAGAAAACTAACTATAAGCGGTGTATGTAGCAGTACAATTTGTGTGCTGATAATGATAACAGATAACAAAATTAGCAATACGGGAACAGTGTACATATGGTTTATAGCACAACGGCGAGGCGGGGGTTTACCTTACTAAAATGATACGTACAAAGGAAATGCTAGAAATACTAGGACCACTATTAAGTGCGTAACATCTTGGTGATCATCGTCGGCGTTACTGTTGTCGAGTGACTGAGACTAACCCGGGCTAACATAGGTAGTTGCTTCCATTCATTGAACATGCGTTTTATTATATAATTATGTCGGTTTTAATGCCATTTATTTAAGATGGTGATGTAGTTTCATTTCA
>WYDF02311640.1:0-14933 GCA_009867245.2 Adranes taylori
AGAGACCATGTTTCTTTAGCTTGTCGTATTTCCTTTCGGATGCTTCTGTGAATATCTTTATATTTCTCTTGATCTTTGTCTTTTACTTCCCGGCCTTCCTCCATCAGACTTAGTATTCCAGCAGTCATCCATCGTTTATTTTTCTTGTTTTTGTCAGGGTTAAGAATAATGTCACTTGCAGATTTCGTTATTAGTTTATATAACGAAATCGAACAGATATTAGTTTATCAATTTCAATATTCACGTCCTCGATAGTGTCGATTGCTTTTAGTTTTCCAGACATGTGTTGTTTCGCGTGTTCCTTTATTGTTGGGTTCTTCAGTTTTGTCTTGTCTTGTCGTATTGAATGTCAGCGCCAGGGTACGTCTTCACTGTGGTGAAAATGTTTCGATAACGCTTATTGACCAACATTAAATCTATCTGGTTTCTTATTTTGTGTTCCGGTCTCTCTGCAGGTGATTTCCAGGTATATAAACGACGAGCTAGAAGTTTGAAAAATGTATTAAGTACCACCATTTGCTCTTCTGTTACAAACGTATTCAACAGTTCCCCTCTTTCGGTTCTTATACCAAGTCCGTATGGTCCATAAATTCATTACCGGTTCCTTTTCCCATTTTGGCGATAAAATCGCCCATAATAATTGCGATGTCTTTTTAATTTAACTTTTGGAATGTCTGTCGAAAATCATGGTAAAAACCTGCCAAACTCTGCCTCATCAACTCTCTGCCTGTATGATGTATTTAATTGAAGTAAAAGTATTCTCTCAGAGATAGGCACAAAATTATTCACTGATCGATCTAATCTACTGTTAAGTATGAGACCTACTCGGCTTTGGTGCTGGCCATCGTTATGTCCAGAAAAATATACTTGGTGCTCACTAATTGTCTCATGTCCGGAGCCAGGCCGTCTCATCTCGCTTGCCCATTATATCGACGTTCAATCTATTCATCTCCTGTATAGCATTATCTACTTCCCCTGCTTGATACATTGTACGAACATTCCACGTAGAGATTCGCATAGCTAACCCGGAGATTCTTAGCAGCCTCTGACCATCTAAGATCTGCCGGGGACTTAGGCCCATTTGTTGATTTGTAATTGCCATGCTTATTGTACTAGGGAATAGTAATGGAGTAGTTTCCCGAGACCATCTAACAGTGCTACAGTTGAGCCCTATACTGCCCTTACTTGAACCAGTCTAGGATCATTTCCTATGTGCTTCAGCTCGGTACTGAAAATGCTGCTGCCCATTTCCAGGCTGGATTTTGGTTCGCCCCGAGTATTTGATTTCCTCGGTACCACCCATATCTAGGAGGCATTCCCCTATCCACCACCTTGCAAGGCGTCTGATGGGGGATCCAGCAACTCCACACGGGAAGTATGTACTTTAATATATTAGTCTAAGAACAGAGAATAATACGGTACAATAATAGGAGACTGAAATAGAGAAAACATATACTAGCAGGAGGAGCAGATGGAGCTGGTGATGAGGTGCATTCGGGTACTCAGTCCTCTTCTCCCCCTCTATATCCCCATTCCTACCTTTCTCTTATCCCCTCCTCATACCACTATGTGCCATCTCTTTTCCTCACTTCGTTACACATCTTCTCGTTAGTTCTATTCCACTCATCTTTTCCTCCAAGCAAATCCTCCAATTCCCTCCAAGCTCTTTTCACCCATTCTTAATCCAAACTTGCATTTCTATCTCCACCTTTATCCATTCATATTTAACACACAATTCTTTCACCCTCTATTATCCTTTCACTCCATCTACACATCGACTAACCAATTCTTTTGTACATTTTTCTCCTACATTTTAACCATGTGTTCCCATCAACAACTAGTTTCCCTTCTTTCATTCCCATTAAATATACTTCTTTAAGCAATCTCCAATCCCTATCCATTCATATTTTTCTTTCAAACTTGACCATATTTTTCACTCCTGTCATCCAACATTTATTTTTTCTCGTATCTTGCAGCACTATCTCATATGACGTGGACTTATCCAAATCAAGCATCCTCTTAATACCCCCAGCTTGTACCTACTCTTTCTATCATCACTCTCTCACACATCGCCCACACTTTCCTCACCTCCGCAGCCTATCCATATAAAAATTTGATTAAGCTGATGAAACGTGCCAACGTATAATATGCACCACGCATTATTACAGAGATCTATAAACGTAGATAGTAGTTGACGAAACAGCACTTAAGGTGAGATGAACCATTATGAGGTGCAAATCCATCTCGACAACACAAACAAGCAGCATTCAACTGATATGTAAACAGAATGAATCAACTACCACTGACTCCAGAACAAGAAGTATTTGACTAAAATAGTGACCGCAACTGATTGCGCTTTTGTTAACCTTTCAGTTAACGTGAGAGTGACTTTTGATTTGTTAACTTCTCAATTTGATCACTTCATTTTGAAGGAACTGAACGCTGCTAACAGTGTTTGGTGCGGTTAGTAGTCGAACATTTAAATATGGATGAAAATTTTGAAAATATTTCAACCAAAAATATTATAGAACAGAATGTAATTTATTGATTTTTGTCACTATTGTCTATATTATTTATTTTTGTTATAATTTCAGAACCACTTATATTTCTTCTTGATTCTAAAACTTTCATGAACAATAAATTGGTTTGTTTTGACTGCTATGCAACTAACTGAACGTAACTAATCGAAGTGAAAGTGATTTAATTGAACATTTGTTCAAACAAAACGAATACGCCTACTTACTCGGTTTTCCGCTCTGACTTCACAAAAGTGATCGGGATAGGAGAAAGGAGAAACGTTCTTTAAATGCTTCAAAGTAAAATACACTCGTAACGGATGAAATGAAAGACATTGGGCGGGTTCAGGGAAAAACTCAAATAAAGCGCTGCAGCACGGTGCTGCAGCTAAATGCTGTAGTTCCCTAAACAGCCTTAACAACGTTACAATCACATGATTTTAAATCAATTAACATAACATAACTTCAAACAAACTGAAGCGAAACCAAAATGGATAGACGTTTATTACATTTTATACTTGAAGACAAATTTATTGGGCATAATACACAATTCACTTATTTTTCGTGTTTCTTCTTCTGTTGTTTCAATTCTATACTGAATTCTTTCAAACTCCAACATTAATGAGTAGTGTGTGTCTTCCATACTTATTAGCATTTATTTTTGTTTATTCCAGCGTTTTAATAAAGCAAAAAATATAAACTGTAAAAATGGTGGACCGCCTGAAGAAAGCGCTACAAAAATGACGTAAAGCTACGTTTGCCTAAACGGTCGCTGTGACTCTTTCGCAATGGCATCTTTATTGATGTGCAATAGGAGTGTTTTCCTAGCTGCGAGAGTCGCTGCTACTAAAATTAATTCGCAGGTCGCTCAGTAACTGGTCGAATAACACCTAAGAGAGCGGCGAAGCGATTATTCGTTGCGAATTTTTTGTTTTTGTAAGGTTATATATTATAATTGTTTGCTTACATTCCAGTTGCCTTGTGAGGTATGCGTATGTATTATAATTACTTACTATATAGGTATTCTAGAAATATTTATTTTTAGTGTCCCAGGGATGGAAGATTTTAATGCTATAGACGATAAACAGCTTGTACACGAAATATATAATCATCCAGAGTTATATATTCCCAAAAATAAATCTTACAACAAAAGAAAATACATGGAATAATATTGCACAATATAAATATAAGTGGTAGGTAATATTCGTGAAATAAACTTTATTTTTTGAAAAGATCATATTAACAACTCTATTATATAAAAATTTTGTATTCTGCCAATCAATCGCACCTTCTTTTGCAAAGTAGTCTGTAAATCTGCTTCGTACTTGAAAACCTTCTGCGCGAACAAATCCACCAGTTCTTTTAGAGGGATCATGTTTTCGGATGGAAGCTGGGAACTTATGTCCAAAATATATTCACGTTGCTTTCTTGGATTGTTAAGTATGTATTCGTCACGGATCATGTGTAAACAACAACAAGTACAACAAGAAATACGTGCCATAAAATGTTAAACGCATTTTCGGTTACACGTCTGGCCCGAGAAAGCCTATAATTAAAAACAGCTTTCGATGATCTTCGACCACATGCTTTTTCGGGTAGAGTTTTATTACATGTTCGTTTAGTTGAAATGCTTCACCTCCAACGATGATATGCGGAAGAATTACATTTTTGAATGTGGAAGTAATGCAGGTGGAGGAAAACAGAAACTATTCCCATAAATATCTTTGCCAGTTCGAGATTTTGAAAAAATTCCTGCATCGCTCTCTTTTCCATATGATTAGATGTCTACAATAAGAAATTTATAATTGCAACAACTAGAGCCGAAAGGACGATGGAAAAATAATTTTTGTGATTATAGAAAAGAGAACCACTGTTATCCGGACACATAATTCGCTCGTGTTTTCCATCAATGGCGCCTATTAAATTAGGAAAATTCCAACGGTTCCTAAATTCTTTTGCCTTTTCTTGAAAATTAATTTCTGAAGGGGGCAATAGATAAATCGGCCTTTGCTTTTCAGACATAGGTTTTAGAACAACGGGAACAAATTTACTAATGTAGCTGTGCGATATGCGGAATGAAAAAGCTAGAGATCTGTAAGACTCTCCTGTCGCAAGAACCCTGTAACAGAATAAAAGTTATAGTTCTATATGTATTCGATATTGTATTATAGTACTAAATACTGTTGTAGTAACAGCTTGCAAAAAACGCTAGAAAAACATTAAAGACAACTATTTCAAGCAAAAGAAAAAGAAACCAACAGCAACAGGAGCTCCTGCCAATGGACAACGTAAAAGAAATCCAATCTTAGATCAGTTACACTTGTTGGACTTTGTAGAATATGAAAGAAGGTGTGTATATTTGTACGTGCTGGATGTAGTTCTTATAATTTTATGTACATTATATTTTTGCCAGTTCCAGGCAGAAGAGGATGATAAATCCTAAATCCTCCTTTAAACAAACTCACCAATCTCCCAACAATATACAATCCCAACAGGGAGTAGAGTTTAGTAGGTAAAAATCCCACACTTGTTGGAGCATCGGCCATCCTTCGCCTTTTGAAGGTTCTCCACTTCCTACGTAAAACAAAAAAAAATATGTTTTTTGCTATAATAACGTACTCTTTGCAGGGTGTTGTCAAACAATAAAAGTCAAAACATTGGAAAGTATGGTAGTCAAGAATTATTGGATGTAACAAATGAAGAACACTTAGAACAAGATATACCTACTAATACCTCAAATGTATATTCTCATGAAGATTGCAAAATATTAACTGCAAATAATTACACATCACCTGTAACTGCTTCTAAAATAGGTGGTCTTCAGCAAAAAAGGAAGAGAAATGTGACTTCTGAAATACTTAGAGCTATAAATAAGAACACTTTGGAAAGAAAAGCTCTTCTAAGCTTTTCTTTCCTGCACTTAGTGCACCTCCACCTGCCGACCATGAAATAGATATACTATTCAAAAGCCTAGCGAGGACAGTAAAATCATTTCATCCGTTGCTAAAAGCTGAAGATTTTTCAAATCATTTCAGATGCTGAAGTAGAATTATTAATGCAAGCTTTGACACCTTCAACAATATCTGGAACAGACTCTTGTGGAACAGATTTACTATCTCCTAGCTGGAACCAACAAGCACATTCTTACTATATGCAAGATAGTGTACCTACGCCAGAGTATTTTGAAAATATACCACCCTAAATGTTGTTATTTACATTATATCAAAAATTAGTAGAAAGGTTCTACTAAAAAGTATTAACTGAATAATATTATAAAATAATGTATACCTAATATTTACAATTCACTGTGTATTCTCTTATAAACAAATAAACTTTTACTTACCTTAATGTTATTGCAAATATTTCTATAGGTGTAATTGGGTATTTTACACGGTTGCAAAGTGTCTTTATAAGATCATCCTCTATGAGTTTTAATACATACAACTCATTTCGTGATAATCAGAAAAAATCTTTAAATTAAATTTCGCTATCGTTTAAAGATTTATTAATTGAAATTGTCTGGAATCCTTCGTCTGTTCTAGTTTTAAACATAGATAGTACCCTTTTCCTAGTCTTTTCACATTCTAACGTTAATGAAAGTAACAATTTACCCTCTTCAGTCAGATTATTTAATAACATTAAAATTGCAGCTTTCTTAGAAATATTCATAACTATTTATATACACACTACGACAGTCAACTAATTCGCACTGTAGGGAAACAGCTCAAATCATCGCGAATCAATCGCAGCGACCGTGTAGGGAAACGTGCTCGTTTAGGTAAATGCTGAATTACAGCTCTGAGCTTCCCTGAACGCGGACAATTATATCGGGTCGGGTTAGCAATTTCCAACAAGGGCTTTTATCGGGTTTTGATTGTTTAGGGTTAGTCTGTTCGGTCTATAACTCGGGTCAAATTAGACATTTGCGTCTGTTTCAATTGCTTTATTTATTTAAAAAAATTCAAGTTTCTTTAAATTTGTGGACTAAGTTAATATACTCACTTAAATGGAAATTAAAAAACGATTATCTTTTAGTCAATAAGCAAATTATCCTATGATAATTATATTGTTAGCTTATATTATACTTTATTGGATGACAATTTTGGTACTTTTGGTATCACATCGTTCGTACGGACATTTGTATATTTTAAAACAAATGTAATTATTTTTTTATAATTAGGTGAATTAATTAGTCCGAAAACTGCATATTTACGTTATGGAACATCAAATTGGCTTAAAAAATACCAAGGAAGTGTAGATACGTTTCTGGCATTGGTAGTAGCCTTCATTAGTACCTTCTGTTATTCATTAAGTATCATTGCAAGCAGTTAATGAAAACCATCGCTTTGCTCCGTGCATACCTCGGCTGGTTCAAACCAATTTAAAAATGAATATATAGTGCACACATACATTATTATACAGAAATCTTATAAACTTTTAGAATGCAGTTATGACGCAATAACACCTGATGGGACAAACCAGTGATGTATTAACCCATTTCAACAATCGAGTATAATAAGGATCATTAACAATCAAAGTCTACTTTTTGTAATTAACATCTCTAGTTCATCCCTAAGTATTAGCAGAACGCGCTATACCATAGATTAATAATTACCTAATGTATGTATGATAGTAGTACTTTAAGACTTAATTAACAATTATTTAATAATTATTTAATTCTAAAATTGCATATTGACATTATGGAACATCAACTTGGCTCAAAAACTGCCAAGGAAGGGTAGATGCATTTCTGGCATTGGTGGTAGACTTCGTCAGTACCCTCTGTTATTCACTAAGCATCATCAATTAATGAAAACTCTCGCTCTGCACAGTGCACCAAAACACTCAGCAGAGCGGTGTGCACTGAGCAGAGCGATAGTTTTCATTAACTGATCATTCTTAGTGAATAACAGAGGATACTGACGAAAGCTACCACCAGTGCCAGAAATGCATCTATCCTTCTTTGGTCTATTTTAAGCCAATTTGATGTTTGATAACGTCAATATGCAGTTTTCGAAATAATTAACTTTCCTTATCATGAATTTATTTTTTTACCTAATCGTACCTAATCATTATCATATTAGTCTGTATTGTTACTTCAAATAATTTTTTTTAGAATTTGAGTTCGGTTCGGGTCAGTACTATACGTTAATCGGGTCGGGTTGACAATTTTTCAAAAAGTCGCAGTTTTACTTCATAGCAGTCGCAGCTATAATCTAGCAAGTCGCCGGTTTTTATGCACATTTTGGTAGCAACGATTAATTTCCGCCACAGACACCAGAAAGCGTTAACCCGACAACCCTTTTATACGTACAGATTGTACAATACTGTTTTCTTAAATAATGAAATGAAGGTGTTCTCACTAACAAACGTTCGGATTAAGATTACGAGGGTTACTGCTTTAATTTTGGGATAGACGCAAACAAAATATTTAGAATTCAAAAAATGGCTTAATTGCTTTTCAAGATATTCCGCCTGACAATCTACGTACTTTTTTATGCGAATAAACCAGTAGTAATAACATTTACTCCACTCCAAAGATGGCACACTCTTCACGGCATTTTTAAACGCTTCAACTGCATCATATGGACTTGAAAAACGTTCACCACGCAATTGATTAATTATTTTTGGAAATGTACAAAAGTCATTTGGACTTAGATCAGGGCTGTATAGAGGATGGCTAAGTAATTCCACCTTTTGTATGGTTAAATAATCGATTGTTCGTTGCGCTGTGTGGGAGCTTGCGTTGTCCTCGTGCAGAATGATGCGAGGTCTTTCATTGGTTTTTCTTTTTCTCATTTCAGACAAAACTTCTAGTAAGCAAATAGTTGTACACCACTCAGCATTCATTGTTCGGCGATTTTCTAAAGGGATAGTAGCGTAGTGCTTAGTTTTCGATACAAAACAAGCAATTGCTTCGAAACGTTCCGACTTCGAGTAACTTTAGTTGGATTGGCTTCATCTTGAAACACCCAAACAGTGGATTGTTGTTTTATTTCAGGCTCGTAAGAATATATCCCACTTTCATCACCACTAACGAGCTCGTAGGCCCAATTTGGCGTACCTGAGTTGAACTTGAGTTCTTACACCTAAGTGTTCATGGAAAATTTGATTAATCTATTTTATATCAATGCCTAAGCAAGACTAAATTTCGCTAGATGTCACATGACAATCTATCATTTCTCATAAAGCATCAATGTTTTCTACCGTTTTGAGGTTATTGGTGTACCTTCACGAAATTCATCACTAACACTGCTCCGACCAAACTGAACTTTTTGAAACCACCGAAACACAGTTGTTCTTGATGGTGCCTCGTCGCCAAAAGCAGTATTTATTTAGACCATCGAAACACTCTTTTTCACTTTTCTGCAATCGAAAATAAAATAGAATCATTGCTCGAAAATGCTCAAGATTTAAATCCATATTTTATTTCCGATGATCGTTACTTTAAAATGAACTGTACTCGAACTGCTCAATATTATATTACACGTCTGTCACTTGTCTTGTCTCATACTTCTTTAAAGCCAGCCTATTTTTGCCCATAAGGCCTCTCATCGACCAACGCCTGTCATCACAACATTTTGTTGTGTTTATCACAACAAATGTCAAATTTTATTAATGCTCATGCGTCAAACATCAAATAACTACAGTGTTGCCATACCCCGAAATTAAAGCAGCAACTCTTGTAGAAAACGTTTAACCCTAACTGGCGCCTTGTTTCAGGAAACATAACATTCATCCGTGAACCTGTAATTTGTTGATTAATTAAAGAAATAGGTACTATTGCAATACAATAAAAAATGTGAGTTCTAATTAAAAATTAATGGAATAGAGGAAAACAAAGCACATTAAAAAAATATGTATAAGTGTATATTTTTTTATCTATTACTTATACACGATTTATAATACGTATAAATTAATTGTTTGAGTAAATCAATCATTCAACAATATTAATAGATGACGCCAGTCGCTTTAGCTAAATCTCGAACATGTTCAGGAAAGCTTCTCGCTAAAATGGGATGATTTGGAACTAACTGAGCATCACACATTACACCCATAATGTAGTCATCTCCATAACGATTCAAACATAAAGATATCGCTAAAAACAAAAATTAGTAGAGGTAATAAAAGTATGTGTATGAAGTGCTGTAATATAAATTAACAAGGACGCATGGAAGGTACCGAACATCTTGTTGCATAATCGCGTTTTTTCGCTATAGGAGCAATCTATGCGTGTTTTTTAAATGTGAAGTTATATGTCAAGTATTTTTTATATGTCAAAATGGAGCGTTTTTTTATATCTCAAGTTACAACTGATCTGCCCAGATCAGTTGTTATCTACCCTTCGAGAACAGTTCAATTGGTGGGGTAGTATAAGATCACTTTGCAAACAGTATACTTAAGCTTGTTAATCTATCTACATGTATTCAACCGGTTTTTTTTTCAATATAGACCAGAGACCAGATCACTTCATTTAATCGTGAAAAAAACACAACTATTGATAGACTAGCGCTAATAGACTCTCTAAGCTTACGTACATAGTAGGTGCTAGAAACAAAACTAAGCGATGCGAAAAGCGGTGAGAGTACGTACACGAGAAGATTGCACACATGTTTTATCATTTGGGTGAGCCTAGTAAAAGTGGTAAAAGCTGTTTAAAGCGAGAATTCATACAATATTCTAACTGAGAATACTGAACTTGTTCAATTTTATCGCTTCAAATAGCTTAAGAGTTGTTATTTGAGTTAAGTATTCCAGTAGTTCAAACGTTGTAAGTAAAATTAAAAGTTGCCTATTTGCCAATTATGATTAACGAACATATTAATAAGAGTTATGTTTACACGGATATTATTGAACAAATAAAAATTTCCAAAATCGAGTACTATCGGAAAAGTTATGGGAAGAAATTTCGCAAGGAATGAAACAGTTTAGTAAATAATATTTTATTATTAAATTATACTTCGACAAACTAACATAATTACAAACTGTATCGCGTATAACACGAGCATAACCTATAAATTAGTCAAATGAAGAAAGTAAGTAGTATTTACTGTATGACAGTAAGACAAGTTTTTAAATTGATAGGTGCTAATTTACAAAATGTAGTTGATAAGGAATGTTTTAAGAATTAGTTTAAAAATTGAGGTAAGGTGATTACTTACTTTCTTCTTACTACTTACTATTTACTTTCTGTACTACTTACTTTCTTCATTTAAATATCGTAGTTAGAACGTACTCTAATACTGAAGATGAGCTACATGTGTTAAGCTTTGATTGTTACAGCCCCTTTCAATTAAGATCATTGTAGAGGTATCTAACTTTGGACATCTTGAGGATGATCCGACGCTTCTCAGAAACAGGTAACTTTGGCCATCTTTAGGATGGTCCGACGCTTCTCAGAAAAAGAACTCATTAGAAGTACATACAAAGGTGAACTTAGCGTTAAAGTCCCTTGCTTCATTGGAATACACTTTAATAGTTCATCTCAATTTGTACGATGCTAATTCGTCCAAATGCATTACACACAGTTAATGCGGTGCATTATATCAAATGTAGTATACGGCAAATAAGTCGATTATATCATCTTAACATAGGCAAAGTTGTATACACGATACATTCTAAAGGAAAGTTTAAAGAAATAAGTTATAGAGGCATTTATAGCGCAAAGATTGAATGCTGGATTCGTAACTCGGTGTAGTGATGTCTTGCGCCTATGGTTGTAATGAGAGGGTGTTGATAAAGGCTACCCCAAACACGTGTCCACCTTGCCTCAATTTTTAAACGAATTGTTAAAACATTCCTTATCAACTGCATTTTCTAAATTAGCACCTATCAATTTATAAATTAGTCGCTCCTTTTACCTTCTCGCATGCAATGTAAACACTTGTGACTTTACATATTTCAAGAACACAAAAAACAAGCTCGTTCGCTGAGTAAATACTGTAATCTGGGGCTACTTGACACCTACAGGGTGTTACTCACACCAACTTGAAAAAAGATTCAACGCTGCAGGTAGTAAATATTGCCAGTTTCGATTCTACCTGAGAGATTGCACCACCTTCTTGAGGCTGATGCAACCGCCATTATGGATATTGTTCGCTGAATGTATTTGTGCTGTTTGATTTATGCCGGGAATTTTCTCAACAAAAAGTTTCATTCTGTTAATAGGAAACGACTGATATTGAGTGTTATTTATTTATGGGTAGAAATTGAACATTGTTTAAAACATAGCTATAAAATCTTAAATAATTGATTAATTATTAATCATTATATGATCGATAGTCATTCGAAGGTTCTATTCGAAGCCAACTGGAAATGGGGGCTAGTTATCACTATATATATGAGTGGAAAAGCAATATATTTATTTTCTTCATTTTAGGCATAATTTAGCTCAGTATCAATCCTATTACATTAAAACTAAATACTAAGAACATATTAATGTTGTTTTAGGATGGTACGAGTGTACAAGCGGAAGCTAGGAGCTCCATGATACAGAGATTACTCCACTGAAACGCTGGAAGAATGCCTGTATCGGAAAAAAATTGAACACTTTCTCAGCGCAAAGCTGCAGAACATTTTAAAATACCTAGAATGACAATAAACTATAAACAGCAACATACTAAAAAGCTCCCAGTGTTCTCAAGAGAGGAAAAAGAATCCTTTGTTTCATAGATTGAAGCCATGAATGACTATGGTTTTCCATTGACTCAGCAAGATCTTCTTTATATCAAAACCTCTTACTTGAACCAAATTGATAGGAAAGTAAAACACTTTCCAAACAATGTTCCTGGAAGAGGCAGGATGAAATCATTTTTAGCGCATTTATCCAGGTGGAAGGAACGTTTTGCATCAAACATTAATCACAGCAGAAAATTGAAAGAACGTTCTGATGTACATTCATAGTTCTGAAAGATGTACCTGCAGAGAATATTTGGAACCTAAACGAGACCAATTTAACGGACGACCTTGGAAAGAGCAAAGTTATATTTCGCCGTGGTACCAAGTACCCAGAGGACGTTTGCAATTTTTCCAAATCGAGCACTTCCTGATGTGTGGACTGTGGCAGTGCAGCTGGCGAAACTGCCATCTGAATACTTGGGTGGAGGGAGGTCCGAAATATTACCGCTATCAAAGTACCAAATCGGGTTGCTTTAATGCACACGCGTTTCATGATTGATTTGAAGCCTTATGTTGCGACAACTGAAAAAATCCAGGGAAAAAAATCCCATTGCTGACAATAGACAATCTGTCCACTCATTTCAATGTTAACATATTTAAAAAACGCAGAGATGAAAACATTGAATTTGTCTGCCTACACCCAACAGAACACATCTGACGCAATCTCTAGACTTTTTTTTAAGCCATGAAAATGGCATGGAGAAAGGTTCTGTCAGATTGGAAAGCAACTTCTGATGGCCTGAGCACTTTTGTTCTACCGAAGCAGTACTTTCTGGCCACTATTGAAATGTGTCCTTGAGATTCTACAGCTAAATTTCAAGAAAACTCTTGAAAGTGGCTTCCGAATATGTGTAATTTATCCTTGTGATGTGCAATGTTGCTAGAAAGGAAGTTGAGCCAACAGCCAGGTGTTATTGAAAGTTTTGATGAGGATGGAGTGATAGTCAGTGACATGATGACATCTTTAAATATTTGGAAATGGCCTGTGAAGAAAGTTGAACTTTTTTAAAAGTGGGAGGAATTATTTGGAGGTATAAACCCCCCTAAAATTTTGAGAAATAGAAGCATTTTTCAGTACCAGAGTTGACTGATGGTGTTGAATAAGTGTAAATATTTTCTTATTAAAGTCATTGACATTTTCGTACACCATCATAATTATGCATAATCAAACTTGTGACTTTTATTTGTTAACAAAAAAATACCAAATGTAATTCATGTTAGTTGCTATGTTTACGTGTTAAACACAGCGAGTTGCTCTTTTGTGAATTTTTATTACTTTTCCTTAAATACCTAGGAAATCCACTTTCTGTTAGTTTCCCATAGCGCTGTTGCTAACACAATAAGTTTTAAGTGAGGCTACATTGCACAAAGATAATGTCATTGCTTTTCCAAAAAAAAAAAAAATGTGGCATACTAGGCGGTGCACTGGAAAAGCTTGTATCAATATACTCCTGATATACTTTGCACCAATTAAAAAAAATCGTAGACGTGATCGCCACCCCACCTTTCATATACTGGAAGTCAATCATTTCATTATATTTCGCATAAAACAAAAGTTCAGCCTTTTAGTTTTGACTATCACATTATAACTCGTCTATTAAATCCTATTAGCACAATAGTTGTTTAGGGTAAATTAAATAAAACTAGCGCAACTTATAAATCGCTACAAATCTAGTTACTTTTCATTTTAAATCTACTTACAAATCTAGCGTTAAATAACGTTAAATATTTTATCGCCCTTGTACATTATTTTTAAAATGACCTAGGTAATATCTGGTTACAAATCAAGTTACTTTTTATTTTAAATAGTAACTAGCGATACATAATATTAAATTCTTGCGACATTCTTGTGATACATAATATTAAATTTTTTATCGCCCCTGTATATAATTTTTATATTGACCCTGGTTAATCTAATTACAAATCTAGTTCCTTCTTATTTTAAATTTAGTATCAAAATCTATCGACATCTAGCGTTAAATAATATTAAATTCTTTGATCGCCCTTGTACATCATTTTTATATTGACCCTGGGAATATCTAGTTACTTTTCATTTTTAATCTAGTTACAAAATCTAGTGACATCTAGTGTTAAATAATATTAATTTTTTTGGTCGCCCTTGTATATTATATTTATATTGACTCTGGTAATGTCTAGTTTAAAATCAAGTTACTTTTCATTTTAAAACCTAGTTACATTTACATTAGTATTATATTGACTCTGATAATATCTAGTGACATCTAGGGTTAAATAATATTAAAAATCAGACCGGAAATGACATCATAGACACTATATTGGATTTTTGTTTAGAACGAGTAGAGAAGGGTGTAGTAGAGAAGGGTTCCCAAAATTGTTATGTGAACCCGACACTGAGAATAATATAGTGAAGGGGAGCACTGGAAATACAGCAGGGACATCCTGCTTTTTAAGCAAAAAAAAAATAATTGTACGGCATTGGTACATTTTTAGCCAATTACTTTTTTATGGTAACCCTGGTAGTACCAGTTGACTATTTTAGAATTTACTTATCTACATCTATTTTAAATCTATTCTCTTTTATATTGGGCTGGAGCTAAACCACGTGGTCTTGGCCGTATTATGTACATAAATTCTTGTATACATACGTTCTTTAGTTTTTTATAAAAATAAAATAACGATATATATATATATATATATTACTTTTTTGAATATCGTTGTATTGGCCCCGTAATATCTAATGTATAAAATTGTTGTAGACAG
>WYDF02311651.1:0-14933 GCA_009867245.2 Adranes taylori
AAGTATAATATCCCAACAGGGGGTGGAGTTTAGTGGGTAAAAATGCCACACTATTGGATGCATCGGGCATCCTTTGTCTTTTGAAGATTCTCCACTTCCTACGCAAAACAAAAAAAGCATCAAGAAAAGATGTTATGCAAATTATGTTCTAGTCATTGTAGCTGTTTTATTTTACAGAGATCTCACATAAATGATAAAGACGCTAAACACAAAATTAAATTTTCACGAAACATCGTCTTACCAAAAGCATTATTACTATTATCTGGTCCAGTCGCTAGGTTATTTGCATTTTGATGCCCATGATGATGATGACTCGCATAATCACCAGACATGCCTTTACGTGCATTTCCAACTAATGGTGATGTTGTAGCACTTATAGATGTTGACTGGAGAATATTTCCACTCAAACCCACACCCTGGCCAATATCCGATTCGCTAGGACTGTTCGGCATCGAAGCTGGAGCACTATAGAGTGGTGTATTCGTCGTGGGGGAGTTGTGCACGTGATTAGACCGATGTGGCGTGTGTCTAGAGGGATGGTGGGAAACGTTGAAGACGTCACTTGTATGATTAAATCGTTGATTTTCTAACTATAATGTTAAAACAATTTAATTTGTTTTCATATATCTAAAAATATTTAAAGCAAATTAAAACCATATTTTCTCGTATGTTATTTTCATATTTTCACTAAATATTGTTAAATAGTAAAAGATATAAGCCCAAATTAATAACTTGCATGTATATTTAATTCATTTAAAACATTAAAATTTTAAATATAAAGTAAAGTTCATTCAAATATATATAAAAATTTGGACTTACATCTTTATGATTAACGATTTGATCATTTTACCCTTATAAGTAGACTCATTTCTCTTAATATTTTTGGTAAATATCTAGAATATAATAATGTAAGACATTAATATTTTTGTAATAAATGTTGACTTAAAATATGTCAAATCATGCATCAACATTTGTCGCAAATGTCAAAAGATGAATTAGATTACATTTTGTTCGACATTTGTCGTTAGACATGTGTAATTCATATGTAATTCATTCATATGTAGTTATTTATACATCAAAACGAGGTTGTAAATTGCGAGGCGAAGCTAGTAACCAAATGAATTCGATAAAGACTTATAAGACCTTGTGGCAAGAACGCCCCCTCGATTATCACCTACAACACGAATTGGACCCTAGCCTAACCCTATGCTTGCGTACGACCCTGGAATCAAAATCTTGTTAAATAATACAATCCGAAGAGTACAAATCGTTAAATTATCAAAAGAAGTTAAATATTTTATGGCATACTACCTCGACTAGTATTTAATTTAGAGCCTCGTTTTCCACTGCGGCGGTGTGTTATGGTGTTTGTATGGTGAACTCAACCTTACTATGAGTGAATGAATAAATGACTGACTGCCTGCCTGGATGTGGACGGTCAAGGATGTCGGCGAATAAAGTAGATCGGTAAAGAAAAGTTGTTCCATTTATTAGAGAGAGAGTAAGATATCATAAAGCCTCTTCCCAACCAAGAAATGATATACAACAGGGGTCGGCAACCTACAGCCCTTTGCAACTTTTTACGCGGTCCGCCAAAGAGTTGCAAATGGCCAAAAAGTATATGATATAAAAGCACTATTTAAGTTACATTTCAATGTGCGGCCGGCATAAAAATTTTTATTTTGAAAATGGCCCGCCGTCCGAAAAAGGTTGCCGACCCCTGATATACAACATGGAGTTAGGTGTTAAACACATAAAAAAGAGGTGACAAGTAACACCTCTTTTTTACTATTTAATTACTATTTAACAATAATAAGTGAAATAACAGAAAATCATGCATGTGAATTCGGGAAAGGAAGGGCATGGCAGCGAAAATATTTAAAAAATAGGCTAGAAAATCTCTCAAATAACGACAGAAGGTTGAGGACAAATAAAACGACCTAGTACAGTGCCAGCGCCGGAAAGCGTTTCGTTTATAAATGAAGATTGGCCTCATGGATCAAACGGTACGAACGTTATAGGACCGCTACAAAAATAAACGACCACGAAGTGGTAGTACAAATCAATAATTTGCTACTTCACATGGAGCCAAAAGTGACAAAGTTGGTACAAACTCTACAAAAAAGTGAAGAAGATGAAAATTTGAAAAGTTAATAATAGGAAAGTTTGAAAATTAAAAGTTATATTATAAAAAAATTGCGATCCACATCTATGGTTATTGGCATACAGAAATACACCATTAGCGAGCACAAGGTACTCACCTTCACATCTGTTTATTAGAAGCCTAAGAAACAGAATTCCAAGAATAAAGGATTAATTAAAATCGAACGTGATTAAAGGAAATATAGTAGAAGACAGGTTAAAAAAGCATCAAGAAAAACAAGCGAAATATTATAATAGAAGACATCGGACTTGCCAAAATGAAGATTTATAAACAGGAAATAAGTCTCATAAATAATAAGAAAAAATGGGTACCAACATAAAGAAATCCCAAAAACCCTGATCATATGCTGTAAGATCAGATAAAGGAGAACTGAGAAGAAATAAAGTACATTTAAATAAGCTGTTTGATAACAACGAGAATAGTGATAAAAAGACAAAGACCAGAAAAGAGAGCGGAAAGAAGAGAAAGAACAAGAAGGATGCCAACGAAAGGTTAGACAGTCGCCAGATGAATGAACAAGAGGTTTAAAGATTATATTTTGTAACATTATGAACTGAATGAATGGTGAACTGAACCTTACATATTGATGAATAAATAAATGATTCACTTCCTGGAAGGGGACTGTTAATGATGGGGCGAACAAAGTGGATCGGCAAATAAGAGTTGCTTCATTTATTAGATATAGTAAGATATCATAAAGCTCCCCCAATCAAGAAACCAATATAAAACAGTGTTATACAAACTGTTCTACCAAATTTCTTTTGTGAAATGCTTGTGATGCATTTAGTGATGAATATTGTTGTATAACTACCTTTAATTCTTTTATGATTACTTCCAAATTGTACATAGATTTTGTACGAGAAATGCATAATCACTGATAAGAAATAATAATTTTCAAAGATCATGAATTACATTCGTATAGTAGTGATAATACTACCATTTTAATATATCTCCAGGTTAAGGGATACCATAATTTCTAGATTACTGTAAAAAAATCTCGTTTGATATGTACACTGTCTTAAAAAATATTTTTTGCACTAGAGTGTATTTGACCGAAAATTATTGCAACTTTAATAGTTATTTCAATTTTTATACTTTTTACAATATTGTATATCTAAAATCAATATTATTTACATGACAACAGCACAAATTTTATATATTCAATGAAAATACATAAAGTTACAAATATTTCATGCCAAGAGCTTTGCGGGTCACTTTTCGTGTACCAAATTAATTTAGAATTGTGTTGCAGTATTCAGTTCTAGATCAAGATTTATTTTCACCGCGAACAGTTCAATGGCTTGTCAGGCTTGTCAATTTCTAACGTTACTTTTTCTATAATGTTATATGTGATTGAATGAATGTGATAAGAATCACTGTTCTATGAATGCAGGAAGAACCTTACTTACTCAGTGTTTTGTGAGTGGATTGGAAAAAAAAAAATAAATACGCGCGTGGTTTGAAAATTTAAATTGGTTGCGGTATTGGAGGAAATTGAAATTTTGGTTTTGTTGAGCGACTGGATTAGGTTTTTTAGAGTGCAAATAGTTTTTTTTTTGACATTAATAGTTAAGACATTTATAATTTGACATTAATATATCTACTAGATTATGGATTTAATAAGTGATAGATAAGGGTTTTCATTTTATTTTCGTTTTTTCCTTCCTGGAAAGATTGTCCTCTCCAGGTTGTGAATATGAATATTCATCTTTTCGAGGTTTTTTGAGTGATGACGATGGGTGTAGTGAAATTATTCAGTCTAATGATAATAGAAATGTAAATTCGAGTAAACGTAATGTGAGTAATGAATCTAGTAATAATAACAATAAGATAAATCTAATTGCATTTCCAGAAACATACTCGGTTTAAAATAATTTGTCTAAGGAGGTTCAAATCTGACAGCGGACTTGTGTAATGTCAAGATCTCCATTCCGTCATATTTACATTCTTCAAAGGTTATAATTCGTGGCGTTTTGCCGCTTCTTACTGAAGAAGAAATTAAAAATAATATGACTTCAAAACGGTTGTTTGTTAATAGAATCTTTTATAAAAAAAGTCAATCTGGGGAAAAATTATCTGTTGCATCTAGTTCGATTATTGCTTATTTTTCCACTTCATCGGTTTCAGAGAAGGTGTTTTTGTATAAAACAGTGTGTTTTTGTATAAAACAGATTTGTATTTTGTATCCTTCTCTCTTCGTAGAATCAGTGTTTGAGGTAACAATGTAACAACTGTTTGAGTACGGACATACACAGGTTAAATGTCATTCGACAAGTCGATGTTATAAATGTGGTGCTAGTTCATTTATCAAATGGGTATTTTGTGATGGTAATCATCCTTCTAATGAGAGGGGTATTCCTTTCGCGGAAAGTAGTTTTTGAGACCAAAGAAAATTAAGGAATCAATGGCATTAAATAATGTGTCTTTATTTTTGAACCAAGTAATTTGCATCGGAGTAAAGAGAATTCATGTTCTATACTATGATCAAACCCTTTTTCAATTCTTTCACAAGAAGACATTCCAACGGAATTGTCTCCTCGTTCTTTTCAGTCTCTTCCTAATGTTGAAGAGAAAGTAGATAGTAGTGTTTTTTCGACCAAATCTTCACCTTTTGTTATTAATCGGATGTCATATGCTAAAGCGGTTAAAAATCCCTCTAAACGAAAATATATGGTTCAACAGTCTACCGAATCCACACAACAGTTTAAGACTGCAAGTAATTTTTCTTCTCAGTCTATAAATAGTGTGGCTTCTCAACATTTGGCCTCTTCTTCTTCTACTTTTTCACAAAGTCCCAAATCGACCCTCCTTCTTTTCGTTTGCTTCTCAGAATGCCAGGGACAATTCTTCCTCGATATCTGAAGATTCAACTTTGTCCATAGTAGATAAAATTGTTCAACTTAGAGAGCAGGTGCCTATTAGTGCTTTGGAGCATATTTTTAGTAAATCTTGGTGAAAGGTATCTTCTCGTAATTCTAGTCATATTAATTTGCCGATTTCTCACGTTGATATTTGTGACAGTGCTGGTTCGTCCAGCATTGGTTAATGGTTAAGGTTGTACCTTTTTCTTTTTTGAAAATTTATAGTTTTTTCGTGATTATATTTTGTTATAATTTTATATGTCATTGGGAACTTTTTGGGTTTATTTGTTTTTTCTACTCTCTTCACATTCGATATTACGATTCTGCATTGGAATAGTCGAAGCCTTCATGCAAACAAAACAGAATTTCATGATTTATGCTTTACGTATTCGCTTGATGTATGCTTTATATCAGAAACGTGGTTCTCAGCTCGGACAAAATTTTCGTTTCCAGGATTTTCGTAAGGACAGATTACATGGTCACGGTGGTATTGGTTATAAAAATAATATTGTTACTAATATTATTAATGTTACGTTGGACTGTGACCCTAAGGTTCAACATTTGTTTATTGATGTTTCTGGAATTCTGTTTTGTTTTCTATATATTCCTCCGTTGATTCAGACAGAAAATGCTTTCTGTAATTCCGTTTTGAATAGGTTAAGAGTTCCATTCTTCATCTTAGGAGATTTCAACTGAAATAATTCCCAGTGGGTTAGTGGTTTTATAAATAAGAACGGTAATGTTCTTTTTAATTTCATACCTCTATAAAATATAGTTTTGTTAAATGGTTCTTCTCCGACTAGGAGATCGTTTCCTGCCCAGCAGGCTAGTTCGGTGGATTATGTCTTTTAAGACCTTATGGCCTCTTCTTGATGATCGTATGGGAGTGATCATTATCTGATCATTTGAAATATAAATATACCATTTCTTAATTTTCTCGTCTCATCCTCTTTTAATCAAAGATCCAAAAGTTTTATATTAGTAAACTGGTCGGAATATGCTAAATATTGGGAGTTGAATTCATCTTTAATTTCAGATTACTAGTCATTAATTTCTGAATTACATGAGGCGTCTTCCCTTTTTATTACTCTGAAGTCCCATTTTGTTCGGCGTTCTCATTGCCCCGGGAATGTAAACGACGAGGAATGTAAACTCTTATTTAATAAAAGGAGATTCCATAAGATTTTGAAATTGAATAAAACAGAACAAAATTATCTTCGTCATAAGAATATCGCAGCATTAGTCCGTAAAACGATCAAATTAAAGAAAAGGGCTAGCTTTCGTGCGTTTTGTGAGTCTCTTTCATGTTCATCTTCTATTTCAGAAGTTTGGTCTAAAGCGAGAAGATTCTCGAATTCATTTGATCCGTCTTCGCGCAGATGTATTCCAGATAGTTGTAAGGAGTTGTTTTTAGATTCTCTGGCTCCTCCATTTGTTTTCGGCGTTCTGAAATATGTTGAACTCATAATATTATTGAAACTTGATCGTGTGGTTATTTTCTGGGATTCAGAGAGTGATTTGATGAGACTTAATAGTCTTGGTATTATTAATAATGATTGTAGCATTTTGACTTCCATCCAGGACAAAATAGCGTTGGCTGCGAAGGATCGTATGTGCATCAAACTTTGTTGGATTCCGGTCCATTCATCGATTCCAGGAAATGAAAAAGCAGATCTATTGGCAAAAAGGGGGCATGGATGTCATCCAGTAGAGTCTAGGATATATCCTTATGTACTTTCCCCAAAAATTCTAGGCAAATATTTTCTTCCTGGAAGAATTCTTGGTCAGTAGATTTACTTACTTCTGGGAGGCGTTTTTGTAGAATTAATCCTATAATAAAACGTTCGCCTTGGTTTAAATTTCTCAATATCAATTCTCGCAAAGTTATTTCCACCATTTGTATGATCAGAACGGGACACTGTTTAATTCCAGCTAACGTTTTTAAAATAGGATTACAATATGATCCTTTCTGCATATACGCTGTATATGGCGATCTTAATCATTTGTTTTTTGAATGTTCTGCTAATGTTGATAATGTTACTACGCTTATGTCTGATATCCATCATTTTAAAGCTGTGTCTCCTTACCACATTGATAATCTGTTGGCTTTAATGGATGTAAACATTATTAATTGTCTACTGAATTTCTTGTCCAACTCTAAAATTATTTTATAATATTTGAGTATATTTTATTGGTTTAGATAAGTATTATTTTTCAACAAGTATTAGACGTGTTGTACCTTACGATATATCTTTATTTGTTTACCCTATGGCAGTTAATAGTCGGTAATAGGCCTATGGGCGAAAATAAGCCGACGTTAAATAAGTATCAAGACAAGACAAGACAAGAAATGAAAAATTTGGTGAGAAAATGTCAAAGTAAATTTAATCAAAAAGTTTAGTGAACGAACATAAATAATACAGTAAAGAAATAATAACAAATTGAAGATTTATTGAAAACCACGTACGCGGAAAAAAAATCCTAAATCGCTTTTCAAAGCATATTGCCATTCACACATCGTGAATAATAATGGTTGTCAAAACCAAGTTAAATCCAGAGAAACATTACTAGATCATGTCATAATAGAATACTAATGGTTGAAGGATAAAAATCCAAAACCAAAACTTGTTGAAGAAGAAGAAATTAGTTGTATTTTTGACAGTTGTAAAGAGCAGTATTTTTATTGATATGTATAAAAAATATCCGAAATTATTAGTGAATAATTATGGATTTCAAGATTTTTGGTAAAAGACATTATCTGAAGAATTGAATTGCCAACAATGGTTGTTATTTGGAAGGATTATTGTTAAAAAGGAAGACTTTTGTTAGCATATTTGATACTGAATGGAGCTTGCTTGATGTCTGTAAAGTATAATCGTGAATAATAATGGTTGCCAAAACCAATTTTAATCGACAAAAAAAAACAAAGGCTAGATTGTCATACTGGAATAATAATGGTTGAAGGATAAACCAAAACTTGTTGAAGAAGAACAAGTCATTAGTTGTAAATATAGAGTAATTTAAAATTTAGAAGCAAGTTGTAGAAGAGGGTAAATAGTTGCCTTCATTTACTAACTACGATACTTTGTTTACCTCACAATTTTCCCTTAGGTGTGACTACAGCACACGCGGTTTCATTCTTTTGTTTTCTGTTAAATATTTATTTATTTAACTTGAATTAATTAATAATTATATTTTTTCTTAATATTATTTTAAAAATAATATTTTATTTTTAAGCAAATGAGTATATTGAGCTCGCCTTGCGTAATAAATTGAAAGCAATCAATTAATCGGTTGAGAAATTTAAAGCTAAATCAAACTAAATTTAAAAATTTGTTAACTACGCTTAACTAACAAAAAACATTCTCACAGCGGCCACAGCTGAAGTAGACGTAAAGTTTTATCACAGATGTGACCTTAATTATGTTGTCATTTTTGCTATTTCATATGTTGTTATGTGAAACTACACATGCATATATGTTTTTAACATATATTGATACATCACTGGAGATTGTCTTATTGACATTTGCATGCAAACATGCAAACATTCTCTGGTTATCTTTCCGATTTTGTGAACTATGGGTCACCATTGCTATTGGCAGGAATTGAGTGTACTATCAGTTTTATGGTAATACTGGTATATAACTGGTAAAAAGGCCACAATGTAAGGCAGAGAAAGTTGACGGCAAAGAATATATTTATATACAATAAATGCAGCATAACCCTGACAAAAATAACTAGGATTAATAACAAAATTGTAAGTACTGTTAAACGTGTATGAAAAATACCTTTTTAAAATGCTTAGGAAGCTGTATAGGTTGAGGTGTAATCTTGGAAATATTCAAAATATGCTCTCCAGTCATCATATACGCTTCGAATTTCGGTTGTCCAGTACCAGGTGAATATGTATCTTGTCCACCCAAACTAGTACTTCCATTATTCCCGAATCCGCCTCCAAGAGGTTCCCATCGTAGACGATCATTAGTTTGTGTAACTGTCGATGTCATAAGATGAGACTGCATTGTCCTACCTCTGTGGGATGTTCTGTCAACTACACCATCAATACATTGATCGGTTTGTTCATAGGCGAGTCGATTAATCTCATCATTGGTTATTAGTGCGGCTGTATGATTGTGTTTCTGTCGTGCAGAAGTGTTATTAGGTGATATAGATGAATTAGGTGAGTAATGAATAGGAACAACCATATCGAGATCACCATTTGCTGCTTGGAGATGGCTGCGAAGAGTTGCTTTTATATGCGGGTCTATAAAAAAAAGGAACAATTTAAAAAATCTGACTATTAATGTTTACATAAAATTTATAAGTGAATTAAAATAAATAAAATAATCAATTCTTTTTGTAAATATTTTCTTATTTCCTGATTCATTACTACTTGTCAATGAACTTCAGTATAATAAATTTTGTCGTTTACAGCATAAATTATGTAAATCCAATAAACTTTGCACTAACATACCTCTTTTAATTCTTAACGTTACAGGATCAGCCGATAATCGAAGGCATTTTAAAACTGAAACATAGGTATAATTTAACAAAAAGTTACAAGTAACAAAGGTATCATATAAGTTGAAAAAAAAATTGTTACTTACCATCTTTAGTGCTAAATCTATTTACATCAGTTTCATTGACTTTCAGTATCACATCTCCAACTTCAACCTGTAAACAAAACAAATATATATATCTTAGCGTAAATAAAATAAGATTCGGTGATTGTAATAGTTCCATACATTTATAAAACCAAAGTAGAGAAGTTTTCGAGAGAATACCTAAAAAAATTATACATAGCAATGGAAAATATATTCACAGCCGTCGAAAATCATTAGTAGTAGAGGATGTCCGGTACGTCCCGACCCTTCCATCCTTGTAGCCTTGATTCAACTCATTCTAAACGTAATCGATGACTTCCAACTATAATTTCTGGGGTATATCATAAATAGTTTGTGCGTTTGACAACTGTCATTAGAAAAACCAATATGGGGGCTGAAAAATCATTTCAGGCCTGGATTTGAATTAACGCAGATTTCCGCGTCATTGCTTGACTATAGTGCTTTATATGGCGCAAGATGACGCTTATTATTGTTGCCAAATATTTGTTTCTTTGACATGTAAATTTGAATTGTTCGCATGCGCTGGGGAATTTCCAATTTGAATTTTGAAGAATGTAACTGGATAGAAAAAAGGAACTAGATTAAAAAAAACAAATGTAACTAGATTCTAAAAAAATAACTAGATAGTACCAGGGTTGGTATACAAAAATAATTGTCTCAAAAATTGGCCAAGACCGTACAAAAAATATTGTATAAAAAAGAAAATGAAGTCATTTGACAGATACGTTGAAATTGACAGCTGGGACATAAAAAATCCAATATGGCAGTTTAAGTAAGTATAGGCTAATAAAGTAATGCTGAAATAAGTATATGCTACATGTAGTAGATATTGAAATTCTAGAGCTCCGACAAAGTCAGTGTCCCCTCTACGACAAGTGAAAATTTGTACCCAGCGTGCCCTTTGAATAGTATGTCTGGCCCTGGAGTCGGCATCACATGATCGATTTGAAGCTAAAGGTAGGTATGCACTGGTATTTTAATTTAAAATGTAATTAAATCTTTATCTGCAATACTACGAGATGATTTAATCAGATTGTATCAATATAACTACTCATCCAATTTTAACCAACTAAAGATTTATTTACAATAGGGCAAAGAAATCAGGCCAATGAATATATACATATAAATAACACATATTTATTTTATAAATGTAAATACAATAAATATTTAAACATTGTTTACATTAAAAATATTTATTATTTAATCACTTCCGTCGCTCGTTGTTTCATTTTTTTATGAATCCAAATTGAACATTTTTCTCATGGTTTTTAACCGATTCTGTTGATAATCTTGAATTATGATATTTTCATCGCTCATTGTTTGATCTAAATTGATGTAACTTATGTTATTGGAAAATAATTAAGATTAAAAAAAATATTTTAAAATTTACATGTTACAAGCAAACCGGTATGACAATAAATGTAATGAATATAATGTACGATGGTGGTTTGACGGAAATCTAGTCTAAGTAAGAAAATGCACGATTTTTGTTTTTATTCTTTATTTTCCAACATAGTCCCCTTTTAAGGCAATACAATTTTCAAGACGACTTTCCAACTCCTTCATCCCTTCCGACAAGTAACTTGCTCGAGCTCTTCAAAATAGTGGACAGTTTCGGTCATGACTTCATCGTTTGTTGCAAAATAGCGTATTCCGAGCCATTTTTTAGATTGGGGAACAGGAAGAAGTTGAAAGGGGCTAGCTACATCTGGTGAATACGGTGGGTGGTCGATCAATTCGTAACCTAATTGGTTCAATTTTGCCTCCACAACGACCGCTCTCGGAGCGGCTGCATTCTCATGATGGAGAACTTTATTGCGGGCCAAACCAGGGTGTTTTCTCTTCAATTCAGCATCGAAACGGTCCAATCATGCTGCGTAGTAATCACCCGTTATGGTTTTATCCTTTGCCAAGAAATTAATAAGAATAATGCCTTTAAAATGTCAAAAAACAGACGCCATCACCTTACCGGTCTATCGTGTTGTCTTTGCATTCTTCGGTGGGCCTTCGCCGCTTTTTCTCCACTGCTTTGTCTGTTCTTCGTCTTCAGCGTATAGTAATCGACCCACGTTTCATCAACAATGACGTATCGACGAAAACCATCCTTCGAATCACGTTTTATCTTCTCCGAATCCGTTACATATGTGCGTTTTTAGTCGATTGTGGGTAAGCGCGGCAACCATCGCACGGATAGCTGTTTCATATCCAAATGTTTTGTATGATGGCGTGAACACGCTCAGTTGATATGTTTGCAGTCTCTGCTAGCTCACGGATTTTCATTCGACGGTTTGCCATAATCATATGGATTTTGTTAACGAATTCTGGTGTAGTAATGAATACTCGATGACTACTGGGTGGTCATCATCAAAACCACTCGTATTGCCACGAACAAATTCAGTTTTCCAAAATTTAATTGTTGCTAGCAATGCTGCAGACTCGCCATAAATAGCATCCCGTTCGGCTTTGATGTCTGCACTGTTTTTCCCTTTCTTGTGGATGAACTTAATCACTGAACGATATTCGTGCAAAATTAATCAAAGAAATGATATTTATCTCCGAGGGTGATCCCAATGCTGTTAAAATTTCAGACACTAAGGGCAGTGCCCAATGAAGGTGAGGTCATGACATTTCATTTCTTCTAAAATAGAGATACTGACCAAATAAGTATATTTAAAAATTTGAAATTATATACTCGTCGTGAAGCTGATGGTAAAAGTGCGTGAAAGCCATATGTTTTCCAGACCAATAATGTTTCGGTCCAAGAGAGGCTTATTGGTCCGGAATTGCCTCTTTGATAAGTTTTAGTTTAACGAATTAATCCACGTTTAAATTTTTTTGTACTACTGCGTATGGAACGTATTTGAAAGGCCTAAACCAAGTTTCGGCGTGCTATAAACATCATCAATGAGAGCTTTTAAAGCAATTTCGTCAATATTAACAATACGTAACTTCAATGACCAATCAAACATTTCAGACTTTCAAACACAATAGAGAAAGTTGCTCAAGTTAGTGGGGAATACCCTAAATGATTTGGTTTAACTTAAATATTCCCGAAAGATTGTAACTGTACACTATTCTTGATCTAAATACAAACGTGATACATATGTAATTTCTTTTGGGGTATAACAATTTTAAATTAAAAGAGGAATGACCTTATTTAATATTTACATAAATCAATGGATCGTTTTATATTTTTAAGTTAAGTTGTTTAGGAATTAATTGTATGAAAAGAACGTTAATATATATTCACTCTAAAAAATATATAGTAAAATTCTACAATGTAAATGTGCCTAGTTAAAATGCCAAACACCATTCTAAGAGACGAAGCAAAAATAAACGAAGAAGCTGTAATAGAAGCATTTAAATTAGCTAATTAGGCAATCTTTTCTAATCTCTTTTAAAGAAGTTTAATACAGGAATATATATATGTATATACATGTACTAGCTAAGGCAGTTAATATATTCATTGAACTAAATATAGCACACATAAATCTATGTTTGCAATAATAAAATTCATTTCAATGTCAGTCCAGATGGATACAAAAGATTGACTTAGAAATATAGTAAATTATATTGTCGACATAGTATTTTTCACATTATGTGTTAGTTGTAGAAATTTCTCACTCAATCTTCTACTTATAATCTTAAATCATGATATATCAGTTCACCTCCACACCTATTCAAGAAAAATTCCTACGTGCGCCTCTGGTGTAAAATCTTGTATTTTCTAAAAATTCTCAGAACACTTTTAACGTAAAAAATTTCATGAACAAACATATTAACAAATGATATTTCTATTTCCTGAGTAGTAGGCTACCACGGATTCTAAAGCAGCCCCAAGAGGTGTTCCAAAATATCGCTCTAAAACGGTAACCGTTCCGTGGAGCGCTATATTTTCGGTATTTTGGAACCGGTATTGAGTTTGACAGCTGTCATTTGAAAAAGCAATATGGCATGATGTATCCGGTTGGGGGAAAAAAGTTACTATATTTATCAATAGACGCGAAAATTTGAATTTTTTCGTCCGTTGTCGTCGTCGTCATCGTAGTTGTTCGTAGCGGTCGCGGGATCACGCGTGAATTATTTGAGCTTATCTAAATTTGAATAGCTGTCATTTTGAAAAAAATTGCTAAGCAAAATGTCTGACTAGCGCGAACGAGCCGCGGGCGGGGCGCACTTGACAGAGGAGAAAAACAAAAGTTACTAGATTTATCACTAGATTTATTTTAGCGCGTCATTAATCGTCCGTCGTCATGGATATTGTCTAACTAGATTTTTAAAAAATTACTAGATTTCACTAGATTTTTTCGGTATTTTGGTATCATCGTCAGCTGTCATATGGGAAAAAAGCAATATGGATGACTAGAACGAAAATTAAAACTTGACCGCGGCGGGCGCGCGCCTCATATGGGTATTTTCTAACAAGATTTCTAAGAAGTTTATTACTAGATTTTGGAGTAAAAATTGAAAAATCATTATGCTATAAAACCTGCTCGCGGACCCGGCAAAATGCATCGGCTATTCAGCTAAAACGTGCCCGGCGATCTATCAAATTGCATCGTCATCTAGATTTGATTTAAAACCCGCGCAAACCGAGAACCTGTTCCAAAATCGTTATGAGCGTCAAATATAACAGTAGTTGGGGAAAAAAGTTACTACATTTATCACTAGATAGCGCGACATTTGAATTTTTCATCGTTTACGTCGCGATCGCGAGATGACGCGTGAATTATTTGAGCTTATGCAAATTTGAATAGCTGTCATTTGGGAAAAAAACAATATGGCTGATAGTAGACCACCGGTCTGCATTTAGCGTTGAAAAAGCAATATGGCTGACTAGCGCGAAAATTTGTGGGAAAAAAATTATTAGATGTTAGCGCGAAATTTGAATTTTTCGTTGTTAGTTTGTACTGATTTGAGTTGAGCTGGTTTGATCTGATTTGAATAAATGCAGAATATATAGATCTAAGTATAACTGACCATAATGCTGCAGAAAAATAAACGCAACACTTTGAACATTCAATATGATTTTGAACATATTCATTTGCATTAACACCTCTTTTTATTTTATTTAAAGTTTGTTTGCTGTTCATTTTCTATTTTGTTTGATATGATTGATGGTGATTTATCGTGGATGTTTACAGAGTCATGTGATGGCGTTGTTGTAGTGCGTTCGTTGTGTTCCATTTGTGTTGTTGTGTTTTGGTCGCTTAGCATTTGAACGTTGCGTGCTGGTGAGTTTGCCTTGTTATACTCTGTGTTTGTGTGTGGTAGTTTAGTGTC
>WYDF02311662.1:0-14933 GCA_009867245.2 Adranes taylori
TATACTTCCGACCAATCAAAAGTCTCTTCCTGATACGTTAAGAAAATTTAAGGATCAAAGTTGCATTATTTTGTTGAAGGTTATCTAGCAAAAATGCAAGTAGTGGTAATTACCAAAAGTGCTGGGTCAGACGAGCGGTGGAAATAATAGCTTGATGCGGCCGAATATCAAGGTATCTCATAGAAAAAAACCTCCCTCAAAAATACGTTAAAAATAATATCCAATCAGATTGTTAAGCGCGTAAAGTGTAAAAAGCTTAACCTTCATTCAGAGAATTGTGCTAGGTGATATTTCCTGTCTAAACTTGTTTAAGCCGACAAACGAAAAATATATGTTAAAACTATATTCATAAGAGAACTCGTTGCCTATATCGGAGACGTATATATCTACATCAATGGGAGCCGCTATCGCTTTACGACTGGCGGCTTTTTTATAAAGCTTTGAGCGATATATGCCGCATCTCTTCTTATTCCCGCGTTATTATCCGATGTTTTGATGAATGTATATTGTAGAAGCTGGCGGTCTTGCATCTTAACCGTTTTCTTTCTGGATTTTATTTCTTTACATTTAGGATTATGCACGCGGTTTTATATATATATTGTCTTCTTAATTTCACTAATATACTAATGATTAACTGACTGATTAATATATATTAGATTATATTTAGTTATACATTTTATATTTCTTTGATGAATTAGATTAGTCAATTTAGATATATATTATTAGAGGATTTCTTATTTAATTTATGATTTATTAAGGAATTGCTTTTTGCGATTATTAATTAGTTGAATTAATGAGAGTCCGATATCACCTACCGACAGAGACTTTTATAGTGATAACTAATGTTTTTAGTTCTGTTGGCGTACGACGTTGTTTTCTTATGAATATTCACTTGAACAAATGATTCAACATTTCTATCTGACTCAAACATTATTAATGTATATCTTTAGTAAATTGTAGCATTTTATTATGAAAACATGAGTTAAAACAAGCTTAGATAAGTGTATAAATTTCGTGGAATTCGATATTTCTTCAATTATACATACAGTTTTTTTTAATTGTTTTAAAATTCTGAAACACAGTTGCTTTAAAATGTTTTACTTTAAAAACAATCCTTTCTAATATTTAAGTGGCTGTTAAGTCAATTTAAGTGTTAATTTTTGTGTTTTCTGTGAATAGTTTTTAAAAAGATTTAAGGAAACTGTTCATGTAATTAAAGACGGCACTGATTAAAAGTGTAAAATCATAAGATAAAGAAATAAAAAAGACATTTTTGTACAACAAAAGGTTTATTTCTTAATAAAATTAGTTTTTTATACAATGAATATAATGATGTCCAAATTTCCACTTCAACTCTAAAACATCGGATGAAAAAATTTTGGCATGGCAGAGATGCTGCATATAAACCTTTGTTAAGGTCAATTAATAGAACAAAAAGATTTTGTTGGGTTTTAAAATATCGAAACTGGAGAAAACGGAGGAATGTCCTATGGACAGACTAATCGTAGTTTGATCTGTTTGAATTAAAACATAAAATTTTTGTCAAGAGATTTCCTCGTAAAACTGATTGAGAATAATGTGTAATGGCTACTGTTAAACATAAAGGTGCATCAGTTACTGTGTTCGATGGAGATAATGTCAAGGTTTTACATCAAATAGCAGGAATTATGACCATAGAAATTTAGAGACAAATTAGAACACAAAACACTACTTTTAGGTGAGCAATTATTTGTTAGTGAATACATATTTATGGACTATAACGAACCCAAATACCAACAAGATCGAAGAAAGTAATTTGCAAGGACTCACAAGAAATAATGTACTAGAATTAATTAGATAACCACCGCAATCCACAGATCTCAATCTGATCGGGTTATTGTGGAAAGAATTTGACGGAGAATGTGTGAACAGCAACCAGTCTCTCAAACCTTTTGGAAAGGATTTTAAGAAATGTGGAATGCAATACAACCCAAACATTGAAAAATTAACAGAATTAATGAAAAAATAATCTATATCGCTGTCATTAAATGTTAAGTAGTTATTTTGACGAATCAAAACTTAAATTTTTTTTCTTATGTATTAGACTATAGATATTTTTAAATTATATATGACAAATAATATTTACATTATGTAAATAAAAATTTTAGTTATTAGTTTATTTCTAAAATGCTATTAATTTGCCTCAAACATACTGTCGGTAGTTGACATCCATGCTTACTATCGAAATAAATCGTGGCAACAACGTGAGACGCCCTACGCATAGCGTTAGTCGCGATGAACCGTACATGACTGTATATAACTGGATGAACATTTACCCAATTTTAAAAGGTTGTCTAGTGGATCGTAAATTTGAATTTCAGCTTTCATTATATTTACAATAAGATGACCACAACGATGTGTATGTGACAATATTCAATATACATGAATGTATATAGGTCTAAAATAAGTGCATTTGGTGGACGCTCAAAAATGCATCTTTGTAAGGATGCACCATACATAGTATGATTTATATATATATACAAATTTTTGGAATATTCTTAAACCAACTAAAACTACATCGCTAACAGAATATACAATAAACAAAAAACCGAAACTGTGCGACAGTGAAAATAGCGCGGAAGCAATAAAGTGATATTGCGTGTCAATAAAGTGATATTGCATGTGATATTGCGAGTGATATTGCGTCAATAAAGTGATATATATAAATATATGTATAAATTATATTATATATATATATATATATTTATATATATATATACCAGACTTACATCTATACAGATAAGTATCTACATATATATATATTTACAGATAGTTGCGTCGTGTGAATGGAAGTGAGAAAGTTTTAAAAATGTTAATAGATGCTGCTGTATTGTTCGATAGTGTGTTAAAGGAAGAAAGTAAGAAATTATTAACGAAGTATGTTTTATAATATAGATTATCAGATAATGCGAAGTTACGAATGAAAGAATTATATTTCACTAATTTAGAATTAAGTAAATGACTTAAAATATGATTTCTTAGAGACTCAGGAAGGAGTCTCTGCTTTGATGGCTAAACTAAAAAATGTGGAGCAAGAGGTTTCCAGTTTGCATAAGCTTGGTAGCATTATTGAAGGACTGTTAAGTAAGTTCATTATATCTCAGTCGGATATTGGGGGAAAAAATATTGTATACAGCTAACGAAAGAGTAGCTATAAATTCTTTTCTCTCGGGATTAAATAGTAAGGATTTAAAACTGATATTACGCGAAAGTAATTGTAAGTGTATTAGAGAAGCGATACTATATGAAAACGAGGTTATTGTTAAAAATTAGTTAATTAGTTAATGCATTATTTTCTTTAACAATAATGCGAACAGTAGTTATAATCGTTATAGGAACAATTACAACGGAAACAGTTTTGCTTCAAATAAAAGAATTATTTTCATAATAAATACAATACGGAATGTGCAAATAATAATATGGAACGGAAAAAGTGCATTCTGGCAATAATTTTAAACCTGTACTATATAGTACTTTAAAATGTTTCAATTACTAAAATGACGTCATATACTTTTGTTAGGAGGTTTAAATGAAGTTCATGTAATTGTAGATGTTAGTAAATATTGTTTTGTTTTATACTTGCAATACTTTGAAGTGTCTGTGAGGATGCGGTTTTGTAAGTAGAGGTCTTCGGTATCCATTCAATCCTTTAAGCTTGCTTCAATAGATTTTCGGATATTATGTATCTCCGTTGCTTTTGCCCTAATAGGCGCAGAGTCTAGAATTATTCAATTGCCCGTACTACAAAAAATCTTTCGTCTGTCCATTTTTGGACCACCAATCCCTGGCATTAATCGTGCTAAGTTGCTTCTTCTACCCACTGAAAAGTTTGAAATTAATCAAATTTAGCCGAAAAATTGATGTCTTCCAGAAATTTATTTGGAAGTGTAGATGCGTTTATGTTTGGACGATGCCAAGAAAAATTACAGCTGTAATGTATTTTGACATATAGCAAGTGGAACCTTTTATGCATTTGGCAACACATTTTTGTCTTTAAAATGTAATGAAATTATACGCGGAACACAGAAGTAAAAAGTTAACAAGTACATTATACAAAACTTTATTGTACCGACGAAAAAAATCAAAAAGTATACTAATGTTGTATTATTCGGAATAGCTTATGACTAGTCAGATTTATTCACAGCCTTGATGTTTTCTACAAATTTGTTTGGATTGTATCTAAAATTATTTTCAATCATATTAACATTCCCCTATCTTTAGATGTTGCGAATTGTAGCTGTAATATCATTTGCCGAATATAAGATAGAAACTGTTAATCAAAGTGTAACTGACATTTCTTTATCCAGACAGATATTTACGAAGAATTCTTATAAGAGCCACAACTACTTTCTGACACTTCTACAAAACCAGTGACGGAAACTAAATTTCAAAGAATTTTGCACTTGTGAACAAATTCTCTTCCTCAAAATAAAATCATGTAAATTAGATCAGTTAATCATTTCGAAAGCTACCTTTCGATTCCATTGAGCAGTGAATTAGCTTAAAGAAGCCAGGTAGGGTAGATGGTTTATTTCTAGCATAGGTGTGGTAGCCATCTTCAGTACCCCTTGTAATGGGTAATGGGTACTGGGTAATGGGTAGAGTACCCCTTGTAATGGGTTGGCTACTTCTTCACAGGATAACTATATATATATATATATAAGTATTTATGAATTTGTATTTATATAAATATATAAGTATTTGTTAAGAAATATCATAAAAGATTAGATATGCAACAACGACAATTTAATCTGTTAATGAATATATCACAGTAGGATAAGAACTTTCTATTATTACCTAAATACTCGTAGACCAGCACTATTTTAACAATTTATTACTTCGAAATAATTATTAAGTTAAATCATTATTTTGAGAAGTTTTTATTGTTTTTATTTGAGAAGGCTAAATTCGAAACAAGTAAACAGTATATCTGTGTGAAGTTATATCATAGGATAATAATTAATAAATTTCTCATTGTCATTTTGAAAAATATTATTTGGACCTAATACTAAGTTGAAAATTTATTACTTTGAGAAGCTATTATTCAAGGCTAGATACCAAAAAATAACAATTTATTTTAAAAACCGTTTATCTTAAAAAGAGTTTTTACACGACAAGCTCTAAAAGATGTAAACAAAGATACGTAAAATACTTGGTGTTCACTTTACGGCCGAGATTCACAGGAACTGCCACAAAGTTTGGCAGCTGCAGCAATATCTGAGATAGACGTCCAGCTTGGCCCTGTTTCCAGACTGACCAGCGACCAAGTCCTATTTAAAACACACAAAATGGCGAAATTAGATCTGAAGCAATTAAAGTAACAAAATTAAACTTACCGAATCAACCGAACAGTTGATCGAGCTTCCAAAATTAACTTTTAATCCCACATATCTCAAAATAGAGTTTTCAAATTTAGTACTATTTTATTAATACATTACGATAATTAGAGTTTAATTAGTTATGTAATTAGTCATAATTTGGCTTGTAGTTCTTTCAGAAGATGAAGCAAAAAAAACCTTGCTTTTGGTAATTCCACCTTGCTTAGGAACTATCCAATAACCTCGGTATACCGCACCATTTGGGATATTTTTCCAGAATTTAATTTCAACGGATATTTAGGCCTTAATGATATATTTAATATAAGCTCAATAAGATAACATTTGTGATCTGAACAAAGTGGTTAATTTGCTCCTTGTTTCATTTCTAGCAAAAACATTTTTTTCGTGTTGGGATATTATTCCAGAATTTGATTTGAATCAGATATTTAATCTTTAATGATATATTTAATATAAACTCAATATGATAACATTTGTGATCTGGAGAAAATGGTTAATTTGATCCCTGTTTCAATTCTAGCGAAAAAAATATTTCGTGTCGGGATATGTTTCCAGAATTTGATTTGAATTAGATATCTAGTCTTTGTAATCTTAATTTCCAAGTATTTCTAAACATTTGTAATCTTAACAAACTGGTTAGTTTGATGCCTGTTTCATTTCTACGAACAACGAACCAGGGTACTATTTCGGAACGCCATTACTGCACAACAACTCTTAATTTGCAGGTCTTAGATCGGTTAGAAATAGATAATTAATTTAACAATTACGAGCAGAGATATAACAGTCGCCATTAAAACTCCTAAATCCTGACGAGACACTACTACTTTAATTTTTATCAATTATTTTCAACTCTAAAGAAAATCAGTCGTATATGACTTGCGCGGTAGTACTCGGTACGTGCACTCATTTCAAGAAGCGTGCTGTTCAAGAAGGAAACAGAATCAGCAACCAGTGTCAACAACAAATTCCAATTAACCTCAGTCAGTCATAATAAACAGCTGATAAAACGAACGTAATCTGACATTGTACGGAAACATAACATTGCTAAGCAAAAAAGAGACGGTTCGAAATATAAAACATTAACTAATAGATCAATATTGTAGAATAAATTCATAGTTCAAGTTTAATTAACAAGGTAACTAACTGTAAACAACAATTTTCCTATTAAACAGCAGTCTGCAATCTCCTATTTTAGGTAGCAACCAGGTTTTGATCACCTCGGAATCTGGGTTATATTACCGAAAATATCCCAATAATAATACACACTAAGAAGATAAATGAGCTACCGTGGAATATACTCTGAAAGAGAATAAGAACAAATATCCTACGCGTTATAACTAATATCTCTCAATTACAATAACACAGTAAGTACACTATATATTATAACTGGGTAGACTCTACAATAGGTTTATTATTTCTTACCTTCATGATAAATGTAACAATCTTAATATTTATTAATTCGCACAATAATCTGCACCTGTCTTATTATTTATATCATGCTCTCAATAGAGACAGGTTACACACTACTTCAGTGCATTATTGTCTTGCGACGACAAGCATTGCACAATGCTGACTCTTTAAGCTATTTGAAAACCTTCTATATCATTTAATAATTACAGAGTTCTATGATCATAATTAGACAAATTCTCAACCCAAAGAGATAAACCATTATAGTTGTTAACCCATCTCCACAATTGAGATGTAAAGAACTTTAAGCAAATAAAGTCGCTTTTTATTAATTCCCTAATTCATCTCTGGTATTAGGTTATACACTCTAAATGTAAGGATTGATTAATGGATTGATACATCGTATTACTTTAAGTTGTAAATAGCAATTTATTAATTCAGTACAAGGCGTATCTTGTAGAAATAAATTTCAGAAAAGAAATTAGAATTCTAATCTCCAATTAATCCTTTATTCAAAATATTGATTAGTCGGTATCTGGATTTTGAAGGTCCTTGTTCAACGAAAAGTTACTAAAATTGTTTTACTACAAGTTACTACTAATAAAGATTGTAAAACATTTACACCAAAACAATAACTGTGTAAGAAAAGAAACATGTTAAAATCAACATACAATTATGGAAACTTAGTTATCCGTTTCATTAGTATGGAAACTTAGTAAGATACAAAGAGGAACTCTCCATATATACAGGCTGTATTACAGGGCATTGTCCTCTAAATTTCCAGATGTCTAAAATAAGTTAGATTGAGAACCCAACATGTCGATTATGCATTGATAAGGCAGAAACGGAAAAACACATTTTATGTGAGTGTCAGGCAGCATCGAGCTGAAGACTTGGACACTTTCGGGGCGTAACAGTAAATTCCGCGAACATCAGGGAACCACACCGGAAGACAGTAATAAATAAGGGTTATGATATATATGCGCCTGTCTTAAACGATAATATAAGGCATGCTACAGATGATTTTTTAAGTCGCCTATGGTTGGGGAATTGGATACATAGAAGGAGAATCTAGAAATTTCTTTCAGAGGGGAGCAATATGTCTTAGAAAAGCCGAGTCGAAGATATAAAGGGCTGCGATATTTTATTTAGGTTTTTCTTCAATTTAGTACTGAATTAAAGTTGTGAGCTCGAGTACGTTCTTTATATCACGCGATCTTTTTAGTTATACGCGTTTATTGGGTGTAACTAGTATCCCGCTTAATAGGGAAATAGTCAGCTCGAGGAAGTTCAAATCGCGAAACATTTTGTTCATAGGTGTCTTTTATTTTGATTACTGGATTAAAATATGTAAAATATACCGATGAAAATAAATAGAGTTTTATTTATTTTAAAACCTTATTAAGGGAGTAAGTAACTGCAAGTTCTATTAAGTTAGTCTAGTAAATAATTTTCTTTCCGATGTTTACTTTCAAACAAGCTAACAAGCAATTAACTTTTCCTTTGATGTTGATTGCCAGTTTATATATTCATTTATACATTGAAAATAAATTATAACGTTGGTGTATTAATCTTTATAACAGTAAAATAAATCAGAAACGTACTATATTTTATTATAAATTTAACCATCCAATTTACATAAATTCTTTGTAGTTTTCCTTAATCAATTAAATGCTGTTGAGACAATACTTTGTTTACTTACGATTACAAGGAAACGTCTTTATATTCAAATTTATTTTTGCCTAATTTAACTAGACAGATATATAGATATAACCTTTATTTATTGGCATTTATAACATATTATATACAAAACATAAAAATTTTTATTGGTAAAACAAAAATCAAAAATAAAATAAAATACTCTTAATATAACAAGAAAAAAAAACCGTGATCGGAAGGTACTTAATCATTTACCACAATTTACTAACGCCTCTAATTAATTGTGCATAAATTATTTGACGATTAATTGAACTTTCAAATCTTTGCTGCTATAAACAAAAACCTGTATTACCAGAACATACAAACAAAACAATATTCATTGTTACTCTATCTAATACAAAGCCAAATGAAATTATCAAAATCATAATTCTTTAAAACACTACAAAGAAATCCAATAAAAACAAACCACATTATATAACAAAATAAAGAAAATTTTTTTTTCTCCTTACTACTCCCCAAAATAATTTGTTTACATCATTTCTCTGCCTCCTCTCCATCTTCTATACATCAAGCAAATTCTCGCAATCCCTGCCTTTGTTCTTTACAGTTCCTTCCCTTATGCTTACCCCCGCACCCACCACTCGTTATACACCTGCTCACATATAAACGAAAAAGGGACAAAAGGGCTTACTAAGAATACCCATTTTTCCCCATAATCCCTTCTAAAATTTTTTTCATTACGTCCCTATACTTCCCTTCCTCGCACATAACTGTCCTTCAGTTTATAGTCACTTGTCATTGTACCTCATTCCATTTCCATCCACCAATTCACCCAATGTTCCCATGTTTCATTCTCCAATCCACACACTCTACACCTCCTATTTTCCTCTTTCATCCAATACTTGTTTCACTTTTGCTTTCTACCACATCTAAATCTAGCTATCATTTTTTTTTCATTCATACCCTTCTCCGATTTTAAATATTCAAGCATTCTCCCTTTCACCATCAAATATTCATATCTCTTGTTATACCTTCGCCTTCTTATTCGCTTATACCTCTCTTGCAATTCCATATCATTGAGCTTCTGTTGAACCTCAGACTCACACCTTATCCCCCAATAAATCTATTTAAAATACTCCTTAATATACTCTCTTTCTTTCTCCTACCCATTCATTCCTTTCTTCCTTCTTGCATCTCGCAGCTTCCAAATATAATTCTATTACAATTCTCTCGTTTAAGTCCCCCATCACTTAACTTTTATCTTTTACCATCTTCTTCACTCCATACATCCAACATTTTATTTCATTCATTTCTTGTAGCATAATCTGACACGGCGTCGATTTATCCAATCCTATAAATCTCTTCATGCATCTCATTGTCATGCTATCCAGTTCCAGTTCCTGTCTATAACTACGCACATTTCAGTACCGTACAACATAATACTCCTTATACATACTTTCAATATCATCAACCTCGTTGTCACCAAATCACCAAACTTCACCTTCCAAATGTAACCCGTCTTGTTACCCGCTACCTGCACTTTTCTTACTAACATTTTTACATGCTCATTTGCAGACCCATTCCGACTTACCATATACCCTAAACACTTCATTTTTTTAACTGTCGCAATTAGATTTACATTCATCCGGAATACATCAATTTTACTATCCCCCTCCCCCCTCCCCCCTCTCTTCTTGCACACCATTACTTTCGTCTTGTTCACAATTATTTCCAATCCTCTTTTGTACATATATTTCTTCACTCTGAAAATCGCATTTCTTCCTTACTACTTGCTATACACACAATTTCATCTGTATATCAAGCGACCATATCTATTTCCCCTTTACTAACACCCCTTTTCCCAGTTATTTACGCAAAATGTCTTCTAGATCTGATAGATAAATATTGTTAGCCATGCAATTACATTAGTTGTTTGAAGTATTCCTTATTCAATTAAATGCTGTTGAGACAATATTTTGTTTACTTCTGATTAGAAGGAAGACGCTTTTGTATTCAAGTTAATATTTTTATAACACACCTATACGTTGGGCATTATTTTCTTACTCATTTACTACAATTTAATAACCCCTTGAATTCATTGTGAATAAATTATTTGAAGATTAATAAAACTTTTAAAACTTTACTGCGTTTGATTTATAGAATATAAATTTAATTCTTGGATCCGGATTTACTTTAGTAAGGTTGAATCCTTGGCATTATTCAAGTAACGTTTCTGAAAATACTATTAAGTTTGTAATTGTATAGTGTCTGTTACAAATTTAAATATTATAAATATTTAAATTCAAAATTAAAATTTTAAAGAAATGAAAAGAAAATCACATGTTTCCTAAATTTGTGAATATCCAAACGGAATTTAGAAATTAAAATAATTTTATAATTAATAACATTTTAACAAAAGCTAAATGCGAATGACTTACAGACTCCAAAAGCATATTGTACAGTTATGTAGTTGACTTGAATAGGAAACTTTACTTTCTATTTTTGAACTCATCTGCAACACTCATCCAATGGTATTGGACCAGCCACCTTCAGACAAGTTTCATTCAGACGTTTGATTCTTGCGAATCCTTCTTTCCATCCACAGTACAACATATTAATGCGTACACCAGGTCCGGACACCAGGAAAGTAATTTAAATTCGTTTAAAACCTAGCAATTAGAGTCTTTATAGAATTTTTATAATAGGTAGGCGAGATGGACTAATCCAACCGAGAGATGAATCAGTAGGTGTGAATTTTTTCAATAACCGTAATTGTATATATATGGAAAGACTCAAGATGTTACATGTCAACCTCCACTTAATCCGTCGTATAAAATTAGCTATAAATCCGCTACAGGTGATAAATGTAATAAAAATTGAATATTAGTATTACTTTAAGACGTAACAACGTGCACGTTGATAATATGGATGAGTTGGTCACTTTCAAAGTACCTATTGACGATTTGAACAATGAAATAACTTAAAAAAGCGGAGAAGGGCATACACGAATTTCAACCATAAAGTATAGGCATCTTCAGTACCGTTTTTAGTAGTGCATCCAACGTACAACGACTTAATGTGTACACCACGGCCGGATATTTTGTAAGCTATTTAAATTCATTTTAATCTTTGCAACAAGAGTGATTATAGAATTCTTCTAATAGGTAGGCGAGATGGAATAACCTAACCTAGAGATGAATCAGTAGGTGTTAATGCCTTTCAATAACCGTAATTTTCTGTATATGGAAAGATACAAGATGATATATATCAACCCTCACTTAATTCATCGTATAGAATTAGCTATAAAGCCGCTATAGGTGATAAATGTAATTGGTGCTAACAATGTTAAATGTAACCTTTCTACGTCACTGTTTGAATTTGGATTTTTGGTAGTTGTATAATGAATTTCTAGTTTATGGGTTCCATACATTGTTTAATTATATCTACAACAAATTCTGTTCCATAGTCTTTGACTATTTGTTCGGGAACACAGTACCATGAGAAATACTTAATAAAAGCATTTGCAGTTTCTGATGGTGAGAAAATGATAGGAATCTACTGTGAAAGTATCTGCATGTAATACCTGAAAAGGTTTGGTTGGTGTATCCGTCAACATTAAAGGAATATGTAGAGGGTTTCTATCGTATTTAGCCCGTTTACATATTTCACATGAATTTATAAATTTAGTGATGATGTGATATATGATAGTAAAGGATGATATAACTTACATGAATAATACGTTATCCCTTGATTTCTCGTGTCAGCCATTTTGTTGCTGGAACCAGTGATTTTCGTCACTCGGTTGTGGTACTTTTTACTATAACTATTATAAGTCCTTTATTAAATTAATTGTACTTGCTTTTAGGTAGTTTTCTTATTAGTTTCTTTTATTTAATATTTAATTATTCTTATGTTCAATTTTTATGGTTAACGATTATAATTGAAGCTTAATTTTTCTATCTATTTTTTACACTGTTTTAAGCGCAATTTGAAATCATATGCCTCGTCGCCAATTACAGTCTCACACAAGTGGGCCTTCTTTTTACAAAAATTTATTATATATTTTTTAAATTATTTTATTTTACAAATTAAAGATTTTTGATTTTGTTTTACTTCGTATATTTTCTTACTTACAACATTATATAAATGATACTTAAGTATTTCATAATTTGGCAAGAAAAAGCAATTTATCTAGTTGCACTAATAATTAAATCAATTTCTTTAATTGCATATGATTAATTTATTTACGAATGCCAAGTCTAGGCGAATCGTTCTACTTGTTAAATTCTTTCTTATTTCTTACACGATACATACTAAACTCATTATGCAAGATTAACAATAATGGTTTATACTTTAATTATATTTATAACATTTAAATTAACTTATATTGACACATCAACCAAATTTAAGATGGCTGCCGCGTTCTAATTAGATACGTAACTATATGCATTACATGCTCTTACGCTAATTGCATAATTAATAAAAATGAAAGCGTCCGTTACGTGATGGTGGACGAACGAATAGATACGAATTGTTATTCCGGGCGTCTCCGCTATTGATATTATATTGATCGACATGAAGTTCAAATATAGAGATGCGGGTATATATCTCCGGATATGCGCTACTAACAAAGGGTGCTGAAGATGCCTATACCTTATGGTTGAAATACGTATATGCCCTTGTCCGCTTTTTTAAGCTATTTGATTATTTAGAATTGTCAATAGGTACTTAGAAAGTGACTAACTCATCCATATTATCAATTTACAAGTTATTACGCCTTAAAATAATACAATATTCAATTTTCGTTCAAATTTCATTTTCATTTATGACTCACATAATGCCTAATTTGTTGAGAATGCGAATGTGTCTTAAACTTTAGAATCATATACCCGGTACACCCTATGACGAAACTGTTAAGTTCGATGTTGGGAAAGATTCAGACAGCTTCTATGATGTCACCTCCAGTTTTGAGGAAATAGAACATCACACTTATTCAAGTTCATCTAAAATACCAATATTGAACACAAGTAGTAAAACGTTTTACAAGTCCAGGGAATAGTCCCAAATGTTCTGCTTATGATTATTCTGATTATAAGTGTGAAACAAAACTAATTTCTCCAATAAATCAGCTGTTACCAGAGACCGTTACTTCGTCACCAGCTTGTCCCATTGTTCCATACAATAGTTTCAAATTTAGTGAATTTTAACCTTCATCCTAATTATCCTACCACCTTGCAGTTTCCAGATATCAGTTTAACATCAAACATAATAAATAATCCCATCAATGCTGTTCAGTTGCTTTCCAATAGTTATAACAAGGGAAATGTAGCTAGTGGAGCAGGTGCACAATCGTTACACTTCATATCAGTTACAATCAAACAATATATTAACTTATTAAAAGATTCCATGATAAAGTAATATATTAAATTAATATTAAAGTATAATATTAAATTAGTTTTCAATAATTATCAACCATGTTCTATAAATTTCCACAAGAGTTTCATCAATAAAACTAATCATGTTTTTACAAATAAACAAAACGAATTTTTAAACAAATGCATTAAATTTATTTCTGTAGATCTAATCATTAAGAGCAATTACTACTTACTCAAACCAGAAATTTTACATATTCTAGAAAACAATCAAAATCTTCTCAGAAGAACACATCATTCTTAAACAACATAGATCGCGTTTCCAAACAAATTTCGTTAAATGACAAGAATTCCAATTCTAGGGATAATCTAGTCCTTACAGAACTCATCAATATTTTTAAATCAAGTAAGTTTACAATTTCTAAAGCCGATAAAGGTAATTGCTTGGCAATATTAATCCGGATTATATACAGATGATAAAAAAATTCATAGACTCTGATAAATACATTGTTATTAACTAAGACCGATCCATTCAGCTTCTTGTCGAATGTAAACCTTTATTGAAAAATGAGCCGGAAAATTAAAAAAATTGCAAATTTCCATAAAGTTTCACCATTCCTCGTATTTATTGTTTAACGAAGCACAATCAATACTGACCACCCAATTTTTAACACTGAACAATTTGTAAAATAATTACAAGATTTCACATTACAATATTTTCTCTTGTCTCAAGTTAATTTTCATCAGTACCGAGACATGAGGTAATAGAACTAGCGTCAGAAAAGTTAAACGTAAGTTTTTTGTCTGATATAGAATGCGAATTTCTATTAAATATTCTAAAACTTTGTCTCTTCGTTTTAAATGGTTTTTTAAAACGAGAAACTACAAGGTTACATATGGGAAGTTGTCTAGCCCCAATTTTGTCACAACTATTCATGATCAACTTAAAAATTATACTTTTATGTTTAGATAATCCTTTTATATATATATATATATATATATATATATATATATAATATCAGTTTATAACGTTCTCCGTCGTTTTCCGATTTCCACTCTCCCCCTCTCTCTGTCGTTCCCCAGGGCGTGCTCCAGTTCTCTTTCCAAATATTAAACTGGC